>VUQG01044638.1:7546-31118 GCA_015106755.1 Etia nguti | reverse complement strand
GCTAAACCCCCCCCCCCCACAAAAAAAAACAAAAAACCCAAAAAGAGCTGTTGACTAATGTAGCCCATTTCATTGTTCACTTATTTTTACTTCAACAAGAAGGTACCATTTTTACTTTATGCAGGCTGGTGTGTATGAACTGAAAGTGTCTGTGTGCATGGATAAAGGGGGATGTGTGTCTGTGTTTGCATGTACACTTCTTGATTGCAAGGGTGGGTTTAGGGATGTGGTAAATCAATTGGGGATAAGAATCTGTACGTGTGTATGTCTGTGTGTGTTTGGGGGATCTTTCTTTTTCTGTGTGTGTGTGTGTGTGTGTGTGTGTGTGTGTGTGTGTGTGTGTGTGTGTGTGTGTGTGTGTGTGTGTGTTTTTCACCACAGGGACACATAGCATATTCCGATGAGGCATCTGGATACATTGACTCAGATTCCCAGTCTAGTAGCTCCCAGTACCAGGATTCACCATCACCATCCTCTGACACAGGGAGCAGGAAGGAGAGAGATCCCCTGCCTCTTGCACCACTGTCAGGTAGAGTGGCACACACACACACACACACACACACACACACACACAGATAGAAGCACGTTTGAATGTGTAAGTACTAAAACTCTCAACAACTCTCAAATATCAAACTTCTCCCACACAGCATTCTGTTTTCATGCACGCACATATGAGACAGTGTTACCTCATATTTGTATTTACATCCCTTTTTTCCTCCTAAGGAAAGAGGAAGGAGCGGCTGTTCCAGTTCCTGTTTGAGATGCTTCAGACGCCATCGATGCGTAGCTGCATCTGGTGGGTCCAGTCCTCCTCTGGCACATTTCAGTTCTCTTCCCAAAACAAGGAGAGCCTGGCCCAGCTGTGGGGTCGGCGAAAGGGGAATCGCAAGCCCATGACGTACCAGAAGATGGCACGGGCTCTAAGGAACTACTCTCGCACAGGCGAGATTCACAAAGTTAAAAGGAAGCTCACCTACCGCTTTGATGAGAAGACGCTAAAAGGTCTACAGGGAGACTCAAATACAATGTAGAAGCAATGACGGAGAATCTATATTAGCATAGAAATAGAATAAGGACAAAGGATGTCAAGGGAAATCACTTTGGGTGTCCCATGAATCTCTTTTCTGCTTATTATAGTTCTGTGGCATTTTTGAATAACAAATGAATACTGAGTATTTGAAAAGCCAGAAACGAATACACCGTAGCTCAGAGTCAGTTATACATACAGACCCATATTGTATTCCGTGTGAGGGATGAACTGGAAATGCAAACTTCAGGTACAGGCTAGGTGAGAGAGGTAAGCTGGCTTTTATCATGTAAATCGAAAAGGTTACTGTATAACATCTACTTTATAAGTAGAACTTAAATCCTTTAAATAAAAGTAGCACATTTCCCTTCTTTGTGTGTGACTCTGTATCGCAGATATTTAGCAGATACAGTATACAATCATCTTCTTCATTTTGGTTAAGAAAATATGATCTGTTTGTGTCAAAAATGTCTTTTTTTTTTTTAAATGATAAAATAAATCTACAACTATTTTCAGAACATCTGACTATATGCTTGTCTATTTCTGTCTAAAATGATAAAGATAACCTGCGCAGCGCATGTGGCTCAAATAAACACACATGTACTTTCAAACTGAAGCAAACACAGATATGGACGGACAGACGTGCACCCACAGCCAAAATTGTATGCAAAGTGAGCACGCAGTGACAAACCACCACTAAAAACAGACCTGTTAATCAGTTACATCTAAAAAGTCCCCCCTGCACACACAGAAGAGAGCACACACAGAAACACACCCTAAACTTTGATGAGAAGTAGAGTAATACTTTTTTTTCCTATAAAGCTGCCAAACTGAATTTTATGTCCCAAGTTAAATAAACAATAGTACAATATGTATACAATCCTAAAAGCTCAACCCACATAGGATTTCAAACTTGATTTCATAGAACACACTCACAGGTTTTGTTCCAGTAGTTTCTTCCTACCACATTTGCAATGTCAAGTAGTAAAAGTGACTAATTTAGTGTATTCATGTACTGTATTTATGTATGATTTTGAAGTACCTGTTTCTATACTTCCATTCCAAAAGAAAGCCAGAAAAGAAATTCAACCTTTTCCTGAAATCCATGTTTCCTTTGCTGCGGTTACCAATTACCTTGTGGCTTAAAATTTAACATTCAAAAATGAGTTCATAGATGATGAATTCTTGTAGATCATTCTCTCCACTAGTAAAGACTAGTGATTTTTAGCCTAAAGCTGTAAGGCATCAAAAAAAGGCTCAGAGTTAAATGCAACCGTAATAACATTTCAGTTAGGTAATAAACATAACCCTTATATGCCATTAAAAACCTTTGGCTTTATAACATTGTGGATGGGACTTTTATTTGCATGAAAGCTTTCACTTTTGATTCATTCGATACACTACATTTTGCTGATGATACGTCTCCACTTGGACTTGTCGTAACTGAGAACTTTTAAATGTCATCTTGCTGCAATTACAACTTTTTTTTTCACCCCTTACAGCATGAAACACACCCCTTCTGTGGAAAAAGCCACATTTACATTATTCAGAGTAGGGAAAGGCTCTTCACTTACTGATGAAATACAGATGGTGTCTCCATGGAGTGCATGCCTGTTGTTTGTGCACATATAAGCGCGTGCATGTTCGCATATAAAAAGTGTCAGCTCAGTGCCTTTTTTGCTAAATTGAAGCCAAAAGGAACAATAGACTTTCTTAGCAACAAACCATCGACTGTGTTGGATGTTACTCAGCTGCCTTCAAGGAAACTTGTTCTGTGATTCATAACAGCTTCTGGTTGCCTTGCTCTAATGGCTGAATGGAGCTGGGTGGCCTACACAGTACTAGAAATTCTTATTGCTGCAGCATGTTGCTTTGGTAATGTGTTGGTGATATGTGCTGTGTGTTTCGGTATCCGGGATTCCCTTCGGGAACCAACATTCTGCTTCCTCGTGTCCTTGGCAGTGGCTGACTTCCTTGTGGGTGTGGCCGCCGTGCCCCTTGCAGTATTATTGGATGGCTGGGTGAGTCTAATCCCTGAGTTGTGCCTGCTTCTCAGCTGTGTTGTGCTGGTGTTGACGCAGGCATCTGTGCTGTCACTGCTAGCAATTGCTGTGGACCGATACCTGCGGTTGCACACACCACTCAGGTGAGGTCAGAACTCTGGGTCACTCGTTTTGTAAGCGAACACTGTGTGATGTTTTCAATTTTTCCCTTTTATTTTGTTTTATCCCTCTCTTTCAGATACAAAGCCTTGGCCACACAGAGGCACACATGGATCGCCGTGTCTGTTTGCTGGATACTTTCATGTCTCCTTGGCTTCACGCCTCTATTTGGCTGGCACAATTACTCCTCCCCAGCATCTGATTCTACCAACACATCTTCCACTTCTTTCATCCATCCGCCATGTACTTTCCTCTCAGTTATCTCCCTCCCTTTCATGGTCTATTTCAACTTCCTCGGGTGTGTCATGGCTCCCCTGCTGGTCATGACCCTCCTCTACACTCGAATCTTCTGGAGCCTACAGGGACGTCTAAAGGACAGCTGCCCTCAGACCCAGGCCTCTCTGCTCAGGGAGAAGAGGCTGGCCTGCTCCCTGGCTCTTGTTCTCATCTTGTTTGCTGGCTGCTGGATTCCTCTCCACCTGATGAACTGTCTGCTGTTGTTTCAAGGCCCTCAGGCTGTCACACAGGGAACGCTCTATACAGGCAGGTGACAGTACTTTTTCTAGCCCTTACGCAGTTTGCAGCTGCTTGTTAAATATTTGAGAGCATGTGACTCATTAACACCACTTGCTGTGAAATGTAACACTAGCCAATTCAAATTTTCCAGGTATTCTCCTGTCTCATGCCAACTCAGCAGTCAACCCTGTGATCTATGCCTATCGCATTCCAAAGATCCAGCAGGCCTACAGTCAATTATGGAGGCGCTTCCTTGCGTGGTTAAACTGTTGCCATCGGAAAAAAGCAGGTTCGCAGATCATTAACATGCAGCTAAGCCATTAACACACACATCTGGATAAAGATGGAACACTAGTCCCCAATAAGGGGCCTTTTGGTCACTGAGTTCAAAGGACTTTGTCAGAAAGTTTTTCTCTACTCATAGAATAAAATCTGACTGTGTTCAACCATCATTTAAAGCTTTATTAAAGCTAATCACATAGACTGGGGAAAGAAGCCAGTTGAGTATAATGCTAATGAACCCTTTACGGATATTTGTGTGTAAACTTTATTCTACAAATAGCAATTTCCTGTGTCTCCACTAGAGGGCGGCATACACTAACAAATGGTACAGCTCCTGTTCGATGACAATCACAACTGCAGTGTGTGAAAAATAATTTCAAGTTGCCATTCACTGATTTTTGGACAACTTATTTAAGACAAACATGACTTTATTAAAATGTACATATTTTAAAAGCACATAAGTTAACACTTCCAGTCGATTCAACACTAATCATATAAGTCCTGCGTGTCCTCCTCCTCCTTTTTTATTATATCTGGCAATAAATGTCATACTTGAGCCATGAGCACGTGTTGTATATTCCTCAGTGTGCAGTGAGCTCCTCAGGGAAGGCAATAGACTGTATAGTTATCACCTGAGCAGGGTGCAGTCCCACCCACCAAACTATACAACCTACTACCTCACCCTGTCAGAGCCCAAGTCAAACACACCCCAGGTTTGCCTTTCGAAAAATGTTGGACCTATTTACCTGCTCAAGGTGAAAACAAGAATAAGACTGCTGAAAGCTCATATTTTTGCTTGGAGATGGCAGTCGGCGAATGGCTGACTCGGCTGTCTCTTGGGAAAGACAGTAGATTGTATAGTTATTTAATAAAGAGGTTACAAAACCCCACAACTATTCAATCTACTACCTCAGCTCCAAGGACAGCATCCACGTTCCTTCAACATCGAAGATCCACAAGGGTATCCCTCCTGCAACGGCACAAAGAAAAAAAAAGCGCTCAATAATATTAACTAACTTGTCACTGAAATGCATCCAGTTATTAAAGTATTATGCTCGTGTACTTTTAAAAGTTAAATTTTTCACAATATCTTCGAGTGACATCTTGAAATTCAACCTCTGCAAAAAGGAGCGTAGTTGCATTATCGCTTTTATTCTCCGTGTCTGTTTTATTTTGGTTTAAAATAGGTATGGCTCAAAGTCAGGAGTGAAAGTGCTCATGCCTCATGCCAACAAGTCTTCAACTGCCAAGATTTGGAGAAACATTTATCACTTCTAAACAAAAGAAGACCCTCGCAGATTTCCCAAATTTGCACATCCTCACCAATCGACCCTGTTTTTCTGTAACGTCTTTAAGAAACACCTTCCATTAAAATAAATCAGAGACAAATAATGTTAACGGTAAGTGGATGACGGAAAGTGAGAGCACTAATGTGTGAAAGCCCAACAAACAACTCACTAGCTTCCTGAGACTCTGGCATGTGATCGAAAGAGAGAAAAAAAAAAAGAGCTGCTCGATTCTGTGCCAGGAATCCTTTTCCGTTTTCGCCAAAAACTGAGCTCATTCCAGCGGGCTATCCCTGTGTAGGCTGGCTGCTGCTTCTCAGACGGAGGTACACACACAGATGCCTGCAAATATGGCTTCCACCAGCTGCCTCTCATTGAATACAAAGCTGGGATTCTGCCCCCCAAAACACAACAACGAAACACAAAATGGCGTCTTGCACATCGGCCATTTTAGGTCTGCTTTAAAACACTGTAAGGGTCTACCTTTTAGGTTTTTCGTGAGCTTGCTGCATCGTGATGAAGAAAGCACAGCTGTTCTATCGGGAGTGATGGAGAGTCAGTCCTTTGCCAAGCACTAAGGCGAAGCCAAAAGAGCCAGACGACACACTCTATCACGGGTACTGAGCGAGAGGGAAACTCTAACTTTACTTATCAGACAGCTGGACATTTCACAGAGAAAAAGGCATGATCGCATACAGCATGTCCCTGTCCGTGTAATGTTTCAGTAGCACCCTCACCAAGCGGGTAGACAGCTTCTTTTTTTTTTGCTCTGTTAAAGTTTTATTAATTTGGGAAGTCGTTGCTTCTCCTTCAGCCATTAACAGTTAAACTATTGCTAAACACGAGATAAAGATTAGCTTCGTGCACATCAGGTTGACATGGCAGTAACTGCGGGGTTAATGAGTGGCAGACAAATGCCAGACCTGGGCCTCAGACTAACAGATATGGGGTTAGAAGGTACACCGCCTGCATAAATTAGCATACAGCCACAACCCCTGAGACTTGGTCCAGACCAGCCTATAGTTAGCATGCAGTAGACCCTGCTAGACTGACTACAGAAGACCAGACAGACAGAATGGGGTGGGGGTGCGCTGGCATGACGCCCAACTCTGTCACCATGCCAGTGACAGATCTATGAGCTCTGTTTAGTCGCCAAGAAACGTCCCCTGACTGCAGCCGTGTTTGGAGGACAAGGCGAACAGACTAATACTAATACTGATACGACACAGTGTGTACTCGGAGAAATGGGTCAAGTTAATGAAGATTTAACAAGACATCTGAGTATGAAAAAAAATGTACACAATAAATGCTTGTGGGGAGTTCTGTGCTTTCTGGGTTAATTGCGCAAAACTGGAGTCCCGTTCCCTCGACTGTTTTGGAAACACTGAGGCCGAACTCGGTCAGTCACGTGCAGGCCGTTGGGCGCTGTCGTCTGCGAGAGCGGATATTTTCTGTGGCGCTTAAAACAGGTACGTATGGCCTGGCTGGGCCCGATAACTTTTTCTTGTCAACAGCAAAAATAAATGCAGCTCTCATCTGTGGGGCAGCTGGGAGGAACTTGAAGAAATCTGGCCTTCTGAGTTAATCCCATCTGCCTATCAGACAGACTGTGCATCTGTCACAGCAGAATTATGGCTAAATGTTTGTAAATTCACAGTAGCGGTATTCTGTGTAAGCCAAGAAACGTGGGCCTTGTCCACTCGTACCCTCTGATAACACGACTCTGTTGTGACCAACCAGGATATGTTTTTCTGGAGGCAATTTCCTGCTTCAGCCTAGTCATCCTTCTCTGGGTGACAGTTACACAAGTATTTTAAGGTTTCCAAAACCCTCTGACAGTTTGAGCTCTTTGGCATCACTTTACTCTTTTCTCTATAAAGCCCATAGAATAAAGTTTCAACATCAAGTCTTTTTAATTTTTTTTTTTTTAATTAAAACTGGGAGGCCTTTTTAAGAAGGTAAAAAATTATGAAACACTTTGCCTTCATTATGTTTTTAGAAAGAAGGCAAAGTGGACTTTTGTGGACCACAGACTAAAATCAGCATGGATGCCAAATAGGTGTAATGTTTTAATGAACATATTATTGACCACGGCGTGCCATGCCCATTAATTTTGTCCTTTCTTCCTTCTTTCTAAACATGCCAGTGTCAAACAAAGACCAAATGCCATTAAAATGGCTAGCAAAGTGAACTATCAGTTTTATACAGGTTTTACAAACTTCCAACATCTGCATATTAAAACAAACAAAAACCCATGTGAAAAAAATGATTAAAAATATAATGGAAACCGGCCTTTCACTCCTTCTCCTCCACTGACGGGAGGATTCAGAATTTGTCCCCCACTGGGCGATTTATTCCTTGTCTGACGCAAACAACGTAAACACGCAGGTTAATTATCAAATCTCAGAACGCTCGCAGCGTGCCCAGTTGCCAACAAAAGTCCTCAAAATTGGAGCAGATTATCGCAGGAAGCAGAGGCAGGAAAATACCCATTGGATTGCCTGGTCCCTTGGTCCGCGAGACAGAATGAATGTTTGGCACAGACACAACGGACGGGGCACCAGACGATTGGTACAGGTTCTTGTGTGTTTCTCTCTCTTTCGCTCTCTGAGCTTTGTGCCAAGAATGGACAGTGTCTGTGTGCCAGGCAGAATTTCAATAAGGGGTGTAAGGAGGTGGAGGTGGTGGTGGTGGTTAAAGAGGGGGAGGAGCGGTGGCGTTGATGGAGGAAGTAAGCCACAATAGATGGCAGATTGAAGAATTCCCCGACTGATTCCTTGTCTTACTCACGTCCATTCTTACTGATCCTCTTAAAAGCACCATGGTGACTTTATCACATGAGCTTTTTCATCCTCCCACTCTCTAAGGAATGCTATATTCCTGCATTAAAGGACGAAGGATCGGAGCACTGAGCCTCTACCATCCCACTTGGCATGGTGCCCGCTCTGATGTTCTGTATATCCTCATTAGCTAGGCACAACACACAGAGCTCATGCTCGCATGTATGCAGAGATATGCTGCCATATGTGTGTACTAACACAACCATACACTGGTACAGACAACACAGCACAGTTGCTCAGACTGTGGGCATTAAAGGAGCTCAGTTGATCTTGATTAGATGAATGGTAATTAAATAAAAAGGCTTCTAGTCTTTTGCGATCAGTGTTTTGGTTTTGTGCGGTAGATGGCTGCAAAGACAAATGTTGAACTGACATGAGTCAGTCTGGGAGCTAGATAAACATGCTGGACAGTTTGTTTGAGGAAAAGATATATGACCCAGATATGCCAAGAGCATATGGGAGTCACTGTGTTGACTATCGGGTTCCAACAACAATCTGACCCATAGATACACATATAGAAAAGGAGCTATAGCTGACAGGCCAAACAGTCAATCTCCAGACTCGGGGTGTCTGGACAGCCCTCCAAGTAGTCAAATGGCTAGTGTGTGTCTCTAAAACCTCTGAGTGAAGAAAATCTGAAAGACGAGAAGGTTGCTTTCCTCCTCTCCATCTACTTTCTCTGTCCTCTCCTCTCATCTCCACTTGTCTATGCTTTTGCTAATGTGCTAATGAGATGTGTGGTTACCATGGTTTCAAATGTTTCTGATAGCTCAGAATCCTGGCCTTGCATGTCGCTACACGCCCACATGTTAGAGCATTTACAAATGCCACACGGTGCAGACTATATACAAGCATGCACGTATACAGCATATAATCACAAACACTTGGAAAGGTATGCCCTTTCAAAGCCAGTGCATGTGTGCGTGTGTGCGTGTGCATATTTGTGCACATGCACACAAAGAGAATGTGTGCAAAAGTGCAAAGCAGTGTATGTCAGGACGAAACAGCTGCAGCTTCCTGCATGAGAAGAGAAACTTCCTGTTGCTTCGCTCCAAACCGCGGTCGGTCAGCCAAGATATCAACCAATCAGCTATGTCGAGGCTGAATGAAGGAAGTAAGCCTGACTGCCTCTAGGAGAAAAACTCAGAAGCATTATGAGGCAACACGATAAGTTCATCTGAGGATACGAGAGGGGCGGGGAAAGATCACTCCCACTCCTACCTCTCTTTCTATCTCTGTAACTTTTGATCTCTATATTTTTTCAAGCCCTTTTTCCTCTTAACATTTGTCTTTCTTTAGTACCAAATTTTGATATGCAAAAAAACCAAAAAACAAACAGGGTTAAGAACTAAAAAACTTGTTTACATTTATTATGCAGCCATTTGCCATTTTATGCGAAAGATAAGCATTCAGAAAAGATAGAGACTTGACAGAGTAGCATACCCGCTAATTGTGAGGGGTATGTTGAAAAGGTCTGATCGTATTCACTGTTTACACGTGGCATGAAGGCGCCATTTTAACACCAACTCCTATTTAGATGCAAAAAGTAGCACTGGCATAAAGTTGTCCTATTAGGCTCCTAATTATACGTACAGTATGCAGATATTTCAATGTAATATCTAACCACCTAAATTTGGATAAACTATCGCATCGGCTCTTAGTCAATATGCATATTCGCTTGTCTAATTCGAGTGGAGTGTTCTGGTCTCTGACATACAGCTGTAATCAAAATTACTGTTATATACGACGATTTTACATATTGCCTAAATACACACCAGTCACATAATTGCTACCGCTCATCTTTACATTTCTTCTTCTCCTGCGGCACGTAACACCATTGGTAAAAAAAAACAAAAAAACAACAACAACAACAAAACAAAACCAAATAAATCAAAACAGTCGTCTTACTATAAAAAAATAGTACTGAAAAAAACCCTTTTTCTTTACAGCATCGTCAGTTTCATTTCTGTCCAAATGCTTCCTCTGAAATGTAAAGTGCCATATATACAGATGTCAATGACGCAGTGTTGTAGCAGCTACCTTCTGGCAAACAGACACAACTCTAGACTGCAAAAGCATAAAACTGGACACACAATTGCACCAGCGAACATGTTTCCGTGAAACTGCTGCCATATATCGGACTTTTCACGGTGGATAGAAACAAAGAAAGTAAATATTGTCCTTATATTACCTATCGCCATGGCCCCGGATGATAAGAGATTTGATCTGTGCCTCACTTGTCCCATAACAGCTCTTCGACACTGGTTAGCGCTTATACTTACACTAACCTGAACACTACAACCACTCTCAAGCCACACAACCCTCTGAGGTCAGTAAGTAACCGAGAAGGCCTGTCGTCTCTCCTGCCAGTCTCTAAAGAGACACCTGTTCAATACAGAAAACCACAGAAAATACTGTTGACCGCCCTGTCAGAGCCTGCTGTCCTGCGGCAACCAGGGGGAGAGGAAGAGGGGTTCAGGTTAAGACAGAAAAAGATACAGAGACCAGGGGAAAGAAGATGGTCAGGAGGGAGTCGCAGTGTCCCTGTGAGCTCTAGAAAAGTTTCTCCTGTTATGTACATTGAGCCAAAATGGCGCCGAGGAGAGAGCGGCGTGGCAACCGATAACAACAGACAACGTTTAGGAGAAAGACCACGATGAAGGACAGAGAACAGGGCGAGAGGAACTCGGGGAGACAGACTGCAGGGAAAAGGTGTCACAGGATTAAAAAAAGGAAAATACCTGGAGCCTGTATGTGAGCGGCGGGCTGGGCCGGAGGACTGAAGGAGAAGAGGGCCGTGATGGCGGGAAGAAGGGAAAAGAGAGGAGTAGAGCACACCCTCTGAGAGCTACACCCCCTTCCCACAATCCCCTCCTACTGGCGTGAGTGCGTCTGTCCGTACACGAGGTGACAGAGGGACGTCTGCTCACACACAGCCACTGTAACACACACACACAAAAAAAAATACATACACACACAAACGAATATCAAACACACTGTGCTCAACCAACAGCAAAGAGCTCCAAAACAGACCAGCAATAGACTCGCATTACTGTCAGTGGCGTATAACCAAAACAGAGTCAAACACGAGAAGACGCCAACAACAGAGGAGTTAAAAACACAGACATACACATAATCAATTCACCAGCCTTTGGATCACCCTCTGCTCTGCCCTGTGCTGTGTTTGCTTCGGTCTGCCAGCCCACTTTGGCACCGCTGCCAAGAGGGAAGGAGAGAAAAAGGAGGGGAGGACGAGAGGAGGTGGGGGGTGCAGAGACACAGAAAGAGGAAGGGAGTGACATGCTGTAGCGAGAGAAGGAACAGAAAGAGGAGGAGTCCGAGAAAAGAGTTAAGACTGAGAGTGTGCCACAGAAAGACAAGAAAAAAAAGTATGAGAAGAAACGTCAACTGTCGTGAGCTGACACGGCCACACAAAACAGTCAGGTATCGGCTAGCAGCGGCACCGAAATGTACATGTTTATCATCCAACATCCAAAACGCACCTCTATCCACATACCCCACTCATACTATCCTGCAGCAACAGACAGATGGCGAGAGAGACAAGCAGATCCCGACACTTCTGCCATATTGTTCCATCTCACCATGTTCATACAATCAATAGATAAAAAAACCCCAAAAAAGCTCAAACTGGCTTGAGATTTCTTATATATGCTGTTGGACTTTTGTTTTTCCAAGTTCTCTCACCAGAAAAAGGATTCCTGGCAGACTTCCTGTCTTTTTTGACATCTCTGTTCTGCCCGTTTTTCTTTGCGTCTCCCCTCAATTCGTCCTCTCTCCCTCTATCGGGGATAATATCAGCCCTCGTGAGAGGGAGGGCTTTGAGAGAGTTCAGCTAAATGAATCAATGAGCAAGGAGGGTGGATAGTTTTTTTTTTTCCCTGCCTTTGGCATCCTTCCCAGGTTTCCCTTTGCTTTCTCACCCGAGCATGATAGTTGAACACCAATGCAGATCTTGGATCAGCGAGCTGTCGCCTCTAGATGACCTCAATCATTAGGAGAGAAAACATAAATCCATCTGTTCATTAATGGCCGACCTTCTCTGTAGCCTGCTTGCGGGCCAATCATTGGCGCTGAAGCGGGTATCCCAAGCTGAGCCAACCAATCAGCACTCACCTCTGAGCTGATGTCATTTTGAAAATACTGAGTGTAACTCTAAAAAAAAAAATAGAGACACTCTTTTACCATTCTATTCAAGCTTACCATCAACCAATTACAGACAAAAAGCAAAGCTTGTTTCGAGTGAAACGCCTAATTCGTTGTCGCAGCTGCTGTAATAATAGCCGCGGAGTCCTCAGACTGGCCAAATAGATACCAACACACACATTACCAGAGGCTTCACTCAGTCTTCAAACACCAACTGCGGACACAAAGCAGACCACAATAGCCCAGCTTCTCTGCTTGAACACCACAAGTCTTTTCTCAAAGACAGGACAATGGACGCACACACATACACACACATTCATACTGTACACACACACACACACGCACACACAAACACACGTGGTGTGAAGAATCCGGTTCTTCCATGGAGGCTCAGATTCAGCCAGCAGGTTGGACAGCCCCTCAACCCTGACGTCACGTCTCCTTTGTTGTTTATGAATTTATTTCTCTCCTCAGCTGAACTCTCTGAACTCAAAGTCCCCACACCCCTCCATTACTTCCCTCCCGCCCTGTCCTCAAGCCCTACATTTACCCCCTGCCAACAAAGGCGGGCAAATACAGTATGGCTTTAACAAGGAAGGAGAAAAAAAAAGGAGAGACAGGCAGACACAGAGACGAGAGACAGAAAGATCGAGAGAAAGGAGCTCAGATGTCTTTCTCACTTTTTCTTTTCCTCCTTTTCTTCTTCGATCGCTCTCCGTGTCTCTTCCTGCTTGGCTTGTAAAAGTTTCAGCTGCAAGGCGGGCCGGCCTCTTTTGGCAGCCCTCCAACTCTCGACTCTCCTGTCCCCCTGCAAGAGAGAAAAGGAAGGGAGGACAAATATAGTCACAGCTAGACTGTACTGTAAAGTTGTAGATACAGATGTACTCTAAATGCACAGCAGGTTTTTCTTACACACATTTCACACTAATCCATAAAGGAAGAAAGCAGTGTGTGGCATTTTGCCAACATTTGCCACCAGTTTTCAGTAAAGCATAATCCAGCGGATAATAAGTAAACTACGTGCTAATCACTGTGTGAGCCACCGTGTGTATTTTCAAAAGGCTGCGCCACACTTGTGATGTTTGCCTGCCTTTAACCGGCTCTGGCAGCTGAATCTGATAACTGTGTGTTTTGGTGTTCACACCCAGTTCACACAAGGACACGCCGCCGTTTTATTTCTCCTGGTATCAATAACCTGAGCAACTCGAGTGCTTGCATGCACAGTTATATTTACTCTAGCACACAAAAACCTCTACCGTGCCAAATATTTGCATTAATTCAAAACACATAACCTGTGTAAATGGGCCCTGTTTCAAAGTCTAGGCAGAGACACACACACACACAAGACTGACAAGTTACACTGTTACTGATTTACTCACCTTGGTTTTCGTGAAAGATCACACACACACTAATACTTCTAATGCTGATGTATTTACTCATAAACTGTATCCTAATCAATTAAAAAATGAACTTATATTGTGCTTTACTACTTACTATATACTTTATAACAGGTCAGGCTTATTCACAGGTTAGGTACCTTTTCTTAAAATAGGTTAAAAAATGTTAAAATAAATAATCATTAATCACTTCTGATCTACATAAGAAAAATACAAAATCATATTTATATTTAGACATTTAACAAATAGGTTTAACTTAACTTAAGTAAAACATGTTATGTATAGCTGCTCAAAAAACATAAATCAGAACATGAAGATTAGATGTAAGAGGCCCTAGCAGCAGAATAATTACATTCCCTTTTCTATTATGTGTAAGGATAAAATTAGCCTACTAACTAAAAAATGTGAAATACTGTAAATGTAATGTTTACTGAATGGTCAGTCTACAGTCCGTGACCTTAGCGCAAAAATCCGAATCACCTTTTGCTAACTTACCTCTAAAAACTAAAAGTAGCTTCTCCAGTAGCTCCTTATTAAACTAGATGTTGAAGAGCATTTTAAAAACAGAAAATATCAAATTAAGAAAAAAAACAAAAACGCCAAAATAAACGTACACGTTTCCTAAAATGACAGATACAGTTTGCGCTCACCTGTGGGAGACTCTAGAGGAGAGAAACAGAGGCGACCTTTGCTGCAGCGGAAGTATCCCACTAGCTTGTAGCCTGACCGTAACTTATATAGGGATGAAGGGGGTCGCCAAAGGGGCTGGACATGTGGGCCTATATAAGCAGGTGTACCCAGCAGTTAAAATTAGAAATAGTCAATAAAAAACCTAAAGCGTGAGGTTAATTTGTATAAAAGAGCATCTCGACAGACATGAGCAACTCACTGGCTGTGGTCAAAGTACCGTTTTTTGTACTTTGTTCAATGGAGATTGATGTGGCGCTCCATCTAGTGGTAAACGGGAGTAAATGCATACACTCTTCGGCTGAAGACACTTAATTTTCTGATTTTTATTTTATTTTTCTTACAGGAGGATATTGGATGTTTTACCTTAAATAAACAGAACTTTATTTTTCATTAATAGTGTTAATAGTGATAGTTGGCTTGGTTAGATTAACCTGATAGGTTTTACAGAGTATGCATTCAAAACTGCATTGTGCGTTTCATGCCATTCAAGAAAGTTTCCATTATCAAGTGTTTCCTACAAAATAAAATGGGGCAAAGGTAACTGCAAATGAGAAAGAAAAAGAAGAGGGGGGTCAGGCGGGGTAACCATTCATTCATTTTATACTTTTCTAATAATAAAGAGCAGCCTAACTGATCCAAAGACTAAAAATTGTAATCCCAAATAATCTGGCTTCTAGCACTCGGAGTGTGGATGAGAATTGGAGGATAAGAGAGAGAGGCTTATCAAGATCTTTTAATTAACAACATGCAACACATGCTACTAAACAAAAACAATGACAAAAAATGAAATAAAAGAGTAAATTAATAATTTAGTCTTTGCATTGGTTCAGTAACGTCAAAGCCCAAGGGAAGAAACCACTGATTGCATGCTCCTTGTGTGCTGCTTGTCAAATGGCAGCAAGGCAAACAGGTTGTGACTGGCTATTTAGCCCACTTGCAGTAATAGAATAGAAAATATAATCTTTAAAAAAAAAAACATGGGGAATCTCTTCAAGGTTCATAATAGCAATCACTTTTGTTCTGAATTTTATACCTCCACCTTTCTGCTCAGTCACTCTGAAGTGTTTCTAAAAGCTCAGTGAAAAATGAAATACCTGATCTCCACTTCAGCTGGAGACCTCACTGGGAAACGATAGCACTTTGTAAAGGCAGGCTAAGATGCAGACATGTTTGCACATGTCAAAATTAAACCAAGCAAATTCAGCTGATGTTTTAAAAAAGAATCTTTCCGCTGCTGTGTAGTTTTCTCTCTGATGTCTATCACCAGGCAGCAAATGTTACTAAGTCACTGTGACTTGTACAAATCATCCAGATCGGTTTTGAATTCTTAGATTTTTACCACCAGATTTCTGGTAATGCCCTGCTTCCTAATTCATCTACAACTAAAAGATCAAAGGTATTTATGTGTTTCCTAAAATCAGAGGGCTAATTAAAAACAAAACAAAACAAAGCCACAACTTGCCACTTATTTCTTTGGTCAATGCAACTGACAGCTGTCATCCTGTCCTTTTAAAATGCCCATGACTAAGGTGCTACTGCCCTCCAGTGGCCACATGAAAGGACAACCCCAGCCCAAAATGCTGTCAAGGGGTTAAAAGTTCTCTTGTCCCTGCTGGCCCTGTGCTTCTTCTTGTTCACCATTCCTGGGAGTTTTGCTATGTTCAGCCTTTCCTTTTCTTATGTGACATTTCAGCCGTATGTTTTAGCATTAAAGAATCCAACCAGATACAGACAAGGCAGGTAGGTCTTAGGGGGGCAGTTGGGGGTCCTGCCCCAGAAATTTCTCAAGATTTAGGCTCTTCATTTCCTGCCTTCTCCTGGGTTTTTGCACACCCATTTGTCCTGCCTCTGTTTTTCTCTATTCTAAGAAAAGCACAAAACACTGACACCAGGTGGTAGTTTAGTATATACTAAATATACTGCATTGGTGCCCCCAAGCACAAAAACCTTAAGAAATACACAAAACAAGGTGAGTCAATAGTTTCCTTAGGGCAAGGCACCTCAGTAGTTATCAAAATGAATACCAAGCAGCACGAAGCAGCATGTGTCTTCCCATTGTATATTGCAATTCAATTAAAATAGCACATGTCACTTGTTATACGAGTACCCTCAGTGGCCCTAAGGCAGATGTCCATTTGGGCCTGGTTGCTAATTCAGTCTTAGTATCTATCTACATTACTTAACATCTTTTCATTGTTCTGACTAAGTAACAACACAGTGGTAAACAGTTTGCTCAAAACAAAAGGGCAACAATTTTGAACCTCCTGGTCAGCTGAAGCCTGGGTTTCCTTCAAAGACATTTTTGTTAACTGATTACTCTGAACAAACCATAGGTGTAGATTTGGGAATGTGCCATTGTCTGTACTGGCCATGTGATTGACTGCTGACCTTGTCAGGGTGCCCACACTGTCTTTTCTCCAATGTCAGGCGGGGCACAGTCTAGCTACCCACCCCCCACCATCTTTGTTAAGAAGTTAGCAAAATAAATGATTTTTTTTTTTCCACTTACCACTCTCAGTGCCCTGAAACCTCTTGGCTTAGGGCCTTTTAAAGCTTCACTGCTGGGTATATAGTACTTAAATTTGGCACCACAACTACAGAACACTGATAGGCAGACAGAACTGCCATTAATAATATCCAATACTGAAAAAGGTTAATAATATTATACAGGGCTCTGAAACGGATACTTTAGGTCAAAAGTTAAAGCATACGTACAGATAGTGCGTGTTCTCATATCCAGAATTAATCCTGAATTGAGTTTTATATATTAACAGTAGTATTTCTCCTGCAGTAACTAAAATATGAGGTCCGTGTAGACAGGAGGTGCATTAGCCAGGAGCAGACCTAACCCTCCACCCCGATGGCACGCGATATGTAGTGATTTTTCCTAGAAAAAAAGTGACATCACGACTACCACCTTCCTCATATCTCCCAGCTATCCCACCAGGAGTCTGATGTCCGGGGAGGAGTTTGCCCTGGGACCCACAAAACTTTTGCGTGTGCGCGTGTTTCGACGCCACGCCTCTGCCTCCGTGCGTTTTCCTCCGCGCGTTGATTTCATACCAAACTCATACTTTGCATTCCGCCTTTTTCTGTCAAACGCAGCTGTTTTGCCCTGGAAATACTCCCGAATCGCGAGGCTATTTTTCTACAGAAAAAAGGGCACACAACAAGAAAGCGTGTGCCTGTACGAGCGGGGCAGCAGAGCCGTTGTGAGGTGAGTGTGCTCTCATATAGTTCTTTGTTGTGTGCAGCAACTTTTCATGCTGCAGCAGCTGCTTCGCTTCGAGTGTGCTGGAAGTTTTGGGATATTTGACATATTTCACATTTTCCCGCTGTGCCTGTAGTGATTCGGGGACTCACGTGTTTAGCAGGGAATTCCTCTAATATTTACTCAAGCATTCGTTCTGTATTCGGCTAGTTTAATGAGTCTCTCAGACTTAGTTTGCAGTTTATTGCAGTATTATTAGCTCCCAGCTAGCCAACTAGCATGTCAGTTCGAGTGTGTTAGCGGTGACTTGCTTGTTATATATCCACTGAAAAACAGAAAATAACGTGTCGATAGCATGTAATGACTACCACTGGAAGTGCTTGCGCGCGGATTTAGGAACTTTTATGGATAGTTAGTTGGAAGTTTTTCCGCTTTTGGGATCAAAGGGATATTTTGCCAACTCACACTCGGCTAAACCGCTTCCAAGCGTCCACTGTGATTTCATTTTCCCTCTGCATGCTCGCAGATGGGACTAATTTCTTGCTGCTGTGAAAGTTTTATCAACATGTGAGACAAGGAGTCGTAGGAGTTTCAAAGGAAAGGCCATGGGAGAATTTACAGCGTATGTGTGTGCTCTGATTGGTTTGTTAAAATTGTGTAAGATGTGACCTTTAGGATCATGTTAAGGTTATCCGAGTGTTTAAAAGAGTCGATCGGTCCATAAAGGCTCTCGGTACTGTAGTAGTCAGTGTGCAAAGAGTTCATAGAAATCTGGGAAGTTTTGGTTATTCATAATGTCGACGGTGCTCCTCTGGGAGCAGTAGACAGCCCCTAATGTGCATGTCTTTTCAGTGTTCGCTGATCTCATAGCTTTATTTAGCTCAATGCTGTACTGGGCTCCTCATTGCACTAAAACACCTGACCTTTTGACCACGGGTGCTATATTGAAACTGGCAGAGCCAGCAACATATGTGCTCTGTGGCCAGTATCCTAACTTTGCATCACCACTGCTCTTGACAAATCTGTGGCTATGACAGCTCATCAGATTTCGGAACTCCTAACCAAACTGCACAGCAATGCTCCCAGTGCTGGTAATGCAAGTCTGTGATTGTGGTGTATGTCTTACATCAGCACTAGGTTTGATTATTTAAGCCAAGTTTCCCCTTGGGATATGTTAAACTGGCTTTGAGCTCCCCACCATGCTTAAAAAAAAAAGGTATTTGATGATTAACGCTCCGCCATAATTTTTGTCATTACACCAACTAAGGTCATACTTCATGTTGGATTAACCCATTTAGACTTGTGTGGAAAGTTTCCATCTCAGATTATTACATTTGTATGCTGCTTATAACTTTGTATATACAGAGTATCTTTTTTTTTAAATGTATATTTAAATGTGTATTACCTGGTAGCCTCACATCTGCCTACAGTACCTTACACTAATGTAAAAAGTGAAAATGATGAGTAATATTTTTTGACATTCCAGAAATGTATTTTACAAAGTAGTTAGATTTATTTACTTATTTAGTTTTAGCAATTCAGTGGTATAGACACGACTTTACTAGGCAACACCATTTGCTTAGCTGTCTACTGTGCTACAAATGCTGCAATACTGACAGTACTTTCAATACTGGAGTCAAGTCATTCACATGGAAAAACCATGATGACACCATTTATAAAGTACCACAAGCCTTTTTTTCCTGTATACTATGTGTTTTTATCAGTGCATTGGAGAACATAAGTCACTAACAATATGTCATGTTGATATCATGCTGATGTCATGTTCCTGTCATGCTCATGCTGATATCATATATTGGTCAGGCTCTATTGTACAGTTAGCTGACCTCAAATGTATATAACCTAAATCCCACTGAAGAATATAGGAAACTTCCTTCCTTCTGTCTTATATTTGGGATTGCATCATGAAGTGCATTCAACATAAAAACTAGGGCAAATAAAACATGTGGACCTACCGCCATGGAGACCCATTGTGGCAAAAGGAGCAGCCAAACGTGTCTTTTATATGTACTGTTACTGTGGTAGATGGTAACATTAAGCATGGCAAAAGTTTCAAACAATGAGAATTGCTTAAGTGTAAGTAATCCTAATCAACCAGAAGCTCGGTCTTTAGACTGTTCTAAATGCTTGCAGACCTTTTTTCCCCCCCATTCTGCTTGATTTATGTCAGGGAGAGGGAATATCTCTAATGTGGTCGTCTCAAGGGCACAACTGGCTTAGAGCATGGGAGCCCCTCCCACCTTCTGTTTGGATGGGAAAACCAATCAGAAGAAAGTTGGCTTAAATGGAGGGTGACCTAAAAGAGGAGAAGGTGGAGGTAGAACGTACTGTTTCAGACACGATGAGGGGATGGACTGAGGGGCTACACTAAGGCTCATTTTAAGATAAATAACAGTTGTTTTTCAAATCATGAGTCATGCAAAGCTACTCTTGTTGTGGTCATTATAATCTTTGGTCTGTGAACATGAAAAGCAATATGACATCATGATGAATTTGTTCCAGTCAGGACAAAGAAACACCTTCCCAGTTGCAGACGTTCCACAGTAGAGCTTTCAAGACAATCGCATCCCACCTCCCTCGAATATCAAAATGTTCTTTTAGACTTTCCTGACCACCCCACTAGGCCTTTCTGATCTCTATGGCAACAGCTCAGTCCAGTCAGTAGTGATTGAAACCGGGAAGGCCCTGCACACAGTGTGCAGAATAAACCCACCACAGCAGGGGAAGCTCGGCGACCACACTGATCCTCTGTGGTTCCTCTGTGGCAGGGACCATATTAACCACACTCTGGAAAACATTACACACCAGGCAACATTCATGTCGCATATGTGTGTCTGTGTTTGAAGAGACTTGGAGCATCTTCAACAATAACAAAAGAATGTGTAATTTCCTTATGTGGCCTACGCAGGCAAGGTTGGAGTCTTCAAAAGTTTGTGTTGCTTTAGTTTTGCCTTTTAGGCTAGTTTGTGTGTAATGAACAGCTAAGAAAAATCACTAGCTGGTCTCATCTTCACTAAGCGCAGTCAGTTAAATATTTAATGTATTACATCTTGTGATCTCATCTTAATAGTGACACATCCTGGTAGTGTCCTCCTTGACCCTGGATAGTGTCTTTAAACATTTATAAACCCTTAATATTTTAGCTTGTCACTTGTTAGGTCTTTGACCACGGGTGCCAGAACTATTAATACACACCGTACCCATGGACGCTGTAAACAGCTCAAGATGAATCTGATCTCGCTCTTGGTGAAGTGTGTAGACACTTGTAGTCTGAGAAATCTGTCGCTATTCTCAACAGCCGCAAAGTTAATCTCAGTCTCGTCTATCCATCATGATGTCAGTGATGGGGATTAACAAAACAAGGTGTGGGGTTTAATTTTCTTGAACTGTCAGTGGGCCTCAGATTCCTTGTGTTGAAGCTGGAAAAAGAGATTCTTTGTGCGTTTAAAAATAACAAGTTTAAAAGCACTGAAACAGCAAATTTGTTATCAAAATGCTTTATGCACTGTTGATCTAACTTAAGTTTTGGATTTTTCTTCTGCTCACATGGAGGGATTAGGAGTAAGGAAATAAGCACTTGAACCTTTACTACATTTTAATATGTTATGGGAAAAGTGTCAAAACTTCATGTTTTACTTGTTTTGGAGACCTCGTTCCCCTTCTCTAGGCTACATACTATAGTCTAGAGATGTTCTGTGCTTTTAACTGCTTAGTCAGGTTGTCCACGTTTGGCATTGCCAAATAATGTACATGCATAGCGACTACACTTAGGCTTGTTTAACTGCTCAGTAATGGAGCTATCTAATCAGGCAATCGCATGGCAGTAATGTATTTAGGCAAGTAGAAATGGTAAAGATGACATGCTGAAGTTCAAAGCAAGTATCAGAATGGGGATGAAAGATGATTAAAGTGACTGTGAACAGACAGGCTTGTCTGAGGATTTCAGAAACTGCAGATTATTGTCAGATAAAGGGAAAATGCCTTGTTGATGCCAGAGGCCAGAGGAGAATGGCCAGACTGCTTTGAGCTGATAAGAAGGTAACAGTAACTCAAATAACCACTTGTTACAGCCAAGGTTTACAGAACATCATCTCTGAACATGCAGCACATTGAACCTTAAAGAAGTTCGCCTACAATACCACTTTGAGTGTTTTTATTAGCTAAGAACAGGAAAGCAAAGCTAAAGTTCACACAGACTCATGTAAACAACATGAAAGCATGGGTCCACCCTGCCTTGTAACAATTCGTGGTGTAACAGTCTGGAGGGTGTTTTCTTAGCACACTCTAGGCTTGAATGGGTGAATGAGGCAAGTTGCATAAAGCACTTCAAGTGCTCAGGTATAGAAGAAAAAGCACTCTATAAGAACCTATGTGACGCTTAAAAGTTCCTTCACTACAAAAATGAATTGGCTGTACACAGTTTACAGTTTGTACACATGCTTTTTGTATAGGATGTCAAGTTTGAACATGCTTTCTAAAGAACTGGGAGACAGCTGCATCCGTTTCTCTAAATCTTGCTGTTTGCAGTGTAGCTGTAAAAACAACAAATCTGTTTCCTAATCATGTTTTGGCTTTCAAAATGGAAGAAAACCTCTTAAAACCAGGGTTCAGGGTAAGTATTGTAACAAGTATTTGTATATTTTTGTTAATCTTGCATAAGGGCTTTCCCTTAGTTGCCTGTATTTCTGCCTATTGGTTTAAATTTTAAATTGAAGCTGAATGTAATTGTGTGATTAGTTTAAAAGTGAAAGTGTGCATTTGCAGAGATGCCAGTTTAACTTCTCTCTATTGCTCTCTGGCCTCTTCATTTGTGAGGAGGGCAGACAGACAAAATGGAGAAACCTTCTTACAGCCACCACACTCCCCAAAAGACATAACACTGTAACACGTAACACTAACGTGTCAGATCCAGTTTAGAATATCTGTTCCACATTTTACCATTTATCTTGTCTCATGTGTCGTAGGTGTGTTGTAGCTGGAGCCGTCATCATTGCGTCGGAGTGGAGTTGCCGTGGCAGCCCTGATGGGGCGCAGGAGGAAGGTCCCAGTCCCAATGGAGAGGGACTGGGAGACGGGACGGACCGCGGATTGGACGGGGATCCTGAAGGGGTGTGGAGCCCAGATATTGAGCAGAGCTTTCAGGAAGCTTTGGCCATCTACCCTCCTTGTGGAAGGAGGAAGATCATACTGTCAGATGAGGGGAAGATGTATGGTGAGGAGCAGCAACATTCTATCCCTTTCCTCCTTTAGTTTCTTCTTCGATATCGAAAACAAAGCTCAAACAAAACACATGTAAAGAAGCTGTAATATATAACTGACTTGTTTGTAAAGGATTTGACTTTAATTTGTCTGTTTCCTTTTTGGGTTTAAATAATTTTTTTGGATGACTGCATAAAATTGCAGATATTTAAATTTAAGAGAGTCAGTAAACATAAACCAATGACTGTAACAGCCAGTATTACAGAAATGTTTGATATCTATGGGCACCCTTTGCTTGACCCAACCATTTTGGAATAAATAAAAAAAATAATAATAAAGGCATTCCATGTATAAACATATTATTCCAGATATTTAGTTCTTGGAAGAACCACACCAAAAAACACTAATTTTAATCAACTGCCTGCACTTTGGGACAGAGTTGGTTTTTGATCCTTGTGCAGAATCACCATGCTTTATGCATAGGTGATCAACTTGTAGGTATTTTCAACAGGCTACGTAGTTTTTTGGTCAATCTGCAGTAATAAGGTTAAAGGAAGGAGCATGTTGACTTCTCATGTCAACTTGTAGTTAACTTCTGAATAACTTCTGTTGGTTTGCATAAATGGTCTGTGAAACAGCAGGATCAGATTTGTTGTAAATGCACACAAGCAATGTTTCATGTGTTTGTTTTTTATTAGGATTGGTTTAAGATGCTGCCTGTGAAAAGAGCTTTGTATTTTGGCTTTTTTCTTACCTTATGAAAACCTTGTGATCCTTTTT
>VUQG01044637.1:0-25302 GCA_015106755.1 Etia nguti | reverse complement strand
TTCTGGTACACTGAGTTCCCACACTCGCCTGCCAGCCTATATGACCTGGCATGCCAGTGTGTGGACGTCAAAGCAGCGGACAGCATGTTTGCTGTTTTCAGACCGCAGGACCTTTTCAGTCCAGTTGTTAAGACCAACACCATTAGCCATTTCTGAGTCCAAATGGTTCTTCAATTCCCAAAAGAAAATGAGAACTGAGACGCCATTGAAAGCTTAAAAAATGGTCCGAATTCTTTTAGCTCCATTAGAACAATCAGCGTCGCTGTTCTCTTAGGTGTTATAGTAAAGTAAAGTAAAGTAAAGAAAGGCTTGCTAGGTTTAGTGGCATGAGAAGTTAATGGTAAATGAACCAGTTAGTTAACGTGTAAAGGTAATTGTATTTAAATCTGTTTTTTGTAGATTTGTATGAGATTTGAAGGTGAGCCTGTTTTTGATGTAAAGATTAAGTATTTAAAAAAAGTACAGCACTTACATAACTTTGGATGTAAACAAAGCCAGAAAACTAAATACCAGTAACGTTTGGAGGGCTCTCAATAAAACTACATGTTGAGGGTCGACAATGAACGAGTGCATATGGCAAGAACACAGAAAACAAAACAAAAAACCCCCACAGAGAACGTCTGAGATCCACGACATGAGGTCATTAACATGTTGCTGCATAGTTTAGTATTAGCATAATATCCACAGTGAAACATTGACAGCATCATGTTAAAATGCCGTGAGCCTCACATGGTCAAGGAGGTGCTTGGGTCCAGAAATTAGGTTGTTATATCGTCAGTAACACACTGGTATCAGTGCCCTCCTGCATTCTGTCCTGCACTAAAACAACTTCTCATGTCCGCTCCTTTTCTGTTTTTTTTTTCTCACCATGCATATCAACAGTATGGACAGATTGCCTTTGAGATTATTGGTTTCCAAACCCCTGACTTCTGACAGATCCCTCTCATTCTTTCATTCTAAAAAATCAAATTCCTGCGCATCCTTTTTAAGTGCTCATTTTCTTTCCTGTCTATCCATCTAAATTGTATTGTGATCAGAGGGTAAATTCATTGACTGAGATTGCTGGCTAACTGTTAAGGTTTCTCCTTCTGTGATGGTTCTGTAGGAAATATCTGTTGTTGCCCCCCCCCCGGCCCGACAAGTAACACAACACTTATCACAGACACTCATACCAAACCCAGCTCCCTGTTTGGACCTCAATCTGGGGCTGGGGCATCATGGGAAAGGCATAGACAGTGACTCATAAGGAGTGAGAAAAACACAATGCCCTGTGGAAATGGGTTTTCCAGCCAAACATAACTCCACATACCTTCCTGATCTGTCACTGTGGTTTAGACTTAGTGGGGCACCATGTTGGGTACTTGTAGGAGTGGTGTACTTTTTGGTTTTTTACTGCATTAATAACTGTAGCAAATATTATGCATCTGTAGCTGTAATCTTGTAGTACAGAAAACGTTAAACATATTTTTAAGCTTTAAGTTTCTTGGAAGAGTATAACAGAGCTTGGGGTTCATGTGGTTGCAATTGCACAGCATATAACAATATGTTCTGCAACTGGTTAAATTCAGAGCCATGACTTGTTTGCCTTATGACTCTTCAATTTCATTATATTTTAAATGAATAGGTGTGAATAACAAAAGGAAGTTTCTCTCATTTCACTCATCAGTAAAGTGACTTTTACTGACAACGGTGTCATTGTAGGGATTTTTTTCAGGGAGAGACCCTGGTGGTTGGGTCACTGCCTCTTTGCGGACCACATTAACTTGATGGGTCATTAATTTCATTTCCTCAATACACCCAAGCAGATTTTCAGCTGAATAAGTCAAGTCATACCACAAACAGACAGATAAAATGCAGATTGTTGCAAATTTTATTTATTTATTTTTTCAACATATTTTGTTATTCATTTTTATCTTTTGGCACTAAGGTGGTTTCCTGAAGGGAGCTGTCTGTCAGTATAGAGGAAGGGAGGATGTGTTCCTTCCCAAAGATAAACAGGCAGCAACTTTGTTTGATAAGGATTTGTTAGTGGTGCCAGGCAGGCCTGTTTCTTAAGAATCCCACGAGATGTGAAAGCACTCGAGGCCATGGCACTGGATACAGCACAGATAACCCGGGACATTCGTGGGCAGGGCACTTCATGGATAAACAGTCAAACAGGATGTTTGTAAAATGGATCTGATTCCTACATTTCCCTCAGTGCTGTTTGCTGGTGAATAACAAATGAGGTCGATATTGTGATAAGTGACTACACAATACTCAGACTACACAATATTCATTTGTGCACGTTGAAGAACGGTGCTTCGAACGATGGCTAGAGTTTGTGCTGAATAAACTACTCTGTGTTTTGTTTTTTGTTTGTTTTTAAGAACAACTAAGGATGTGTGTGATTGCATTAGAAGCATGCAGCCATGCACATTAAATTTAGTCTCTCCAAAATACCATTTTTAGCTGTGGCCCTGTGGCCTATGAGAATTATACCCTCAGCACAGCTAAAATGCAGTTCTTTACTTTATATTAGAAGGTGGAAAAAATATTTATTTCCTCCACCAAAACACGGGGTCTGAACTCCTTTCTTAGCCTGTATGGCAGACTCTGTGGTGATTAAACCACTAGTTTGTCCCAAGGGGTCCAACCTCAATTTCCTTAACAATTATCTAAATGATAAGTGTTTGCTTGAAAAGGCTTCTCTGTCTTCTTGGGTGTTATAGGACGCTAAATCATTGACTTCCTCTGTATTATTCGAAGTGTCAAAATAGATATATAGAGGTGTAATTTAAAAGTTGATTTCCAAAATGCTATGTATCAATTTGCAGAAAATTTTCATTACATGTGGTTTGTTATTTAAACCCTATAAAGGGCTGATGGCTGTGTGAGATGCTTTCTCACTAAGTTTGCTTTAGGAGGAGGAAGAAGCGCTTTGATAGAGCACGCAGGAAGTAAAATACCCATATGCTCATTGTTAATTCATTGTACTTCTTTCACTGGTGTTATTCTCAAATAGACGTCAAACATAGTTTGAATTAAAGGCGTCCCTTTTTTGTTGGACTAAAACTGCGAGTGAATCAGACCTGATTCAGCTATGATGCTTTTGAAAGCCACAACAAACCCTCTGTTTCTTTTCTTTTTTTCCTCAACCGAGCACTAACTGACATGATTTCCCTCATGCCCAGAGAGCAGCCAGATTGTCAGGTCCAGGCTCGGCAGCAGTCACACGCTGGTAGAAGCATCCAGTGTTTGTGTGGTGTTTACAGTGTAGTGATGGCTTACTCAGCTTTTTAAAACCCTAACTTCCAGCTGACAGGATGGTGTTTACTCTTCAGAAACACAATAAGGGAATGGAATGGAAATATGATAACCAGGACAGCATCATTTTAGTTGTTTAATTGTTGTTACACTCTTATTGAACGGCTTCAGACTATAGTTGTAATGCTAAAAAATGAGCAAAAATTTAATATTAGTAAAAACATGTATAGTTGCTCCATAGTGTAGTGGTTTGCACATACGCCTAACAGTGAAAGATCCCTGGTGTGAGGAAGATGAGACCAAAAAATCCAATTGGGGTTGTGTCAGGAAAGGCATCTGGTATTTAAAAAAAATGTTAACATGTGGAGCTACTCCCTTGTGAAAAAGGGATAACTTCTTCATTGTAAAGATGCGTAAAGCCAATGCTAAACCTGCCTACCGTATGTGAGCATATTTTCTGTCCTGAAATATGCTCCTGGAGATATCAGATGTTTGCTGAGGGGAAAAAGTAAACTGTCAAGCATTTATAAATGTGAAATGAAGCAAATAAACCACAGCTGGCTTTATTTTAAAAAATCAAATTCAATTTCCCCACTAGAAGAACGTACTTTTTTGTCAGTTCTTATGCAGAGTAGTGTATTTTAAATTAAGTACTCAACTTACCACTGCTCCACTCTGTATGCAGGTGATTTCTGTGAGGTGAACGTGTGCACAAACGGTGGGACCTGTGTGACCGGGGCAGGGTCTCCATTCATCTGCATCTGTCCTGATGGCTTCTCTGGAGAAACCTGCAATGAGACTGAGTCTGGTATGTTATGCCTCTGCAGGATGACTAATTCACAGTTCACTGCTTAGTTTTTCCTCAAACATTTTCTGGCATACCCCACTTCAGAAGCCCAAGTTTAATTTTGTTAAATATAGGTTAAACCCCTTTCATAAAAGATTACATAGAACACTGCTTAAACTCTGTTAAACTTGGCTGTGTTTTTTTTTCAATACCCAAAGGGCCTTGCAACCCCAATCCGTGTAAGAATGATGCCATCTGTGAGGTGACGGGCCACTCCCGCCGAGGTGATGTCTTCAGCGAGTATGTCTGCAAATGCCAGCCAGGCTTTGATGGAGTTCACTGCCAGAATAGTAAGTTTGTGCTCCCTCTTGACTGGTTGTATAGTAGCAAATATAAAATATTGGCAGGCTTTTTGTGGGCCTTGTAGAGCTGCTGTAGTGTAATAACTGTACTTAATGAAGGCCAACTATGAATGAGAATTGAAAAACACTCATAGCAACAATATTTACGGGCATATTTTGGGTGTTGAAACAGTTTTTTTGACTTCTACTGCTGCTTACTTGTGGAGATAATTGTAATAAGCAGACCTAAGTCTCAGTGTTGCCACTGTCCTACTATTGTGTGTTTGTTTGTTTGTTTGTTTTTTACCAGCAGTAGATACTTGGCCATGCCATTAACTGGCACGTGTAATGACGTCCACATTGATCAGTGTAATCTGATACACTAACATGGAGACAGCTGCTGTGAGTGCTGGCCACCAGACCGACAGCTGTCATCCTTTTTCAGACGTCACTCAGACCAGGTTGCTTTAAACAGGGTCAGCCTGAGAGAGTGGAAACAAGGATGGGAACGTGCTGCGCTCCTGCAGCTGCCTCCACCCCTGCACACAGAGACAGATGGTTACTGTTTGCAGCAGAGTGACAGTTATCACACGTGCTCAAAGAGCTCAGTTGGTCAGATGCAAGTCAGACCTTCAAAGTGTATTTTTGTGTGAACCTGTGTGCTTTTCTGTCCTAGGTGTCCAAGGTGCAGATTTAAATTCAAAAAAAGGTAACAGTGAAAACAGGAGTGTTTGCTGCACTTTTATCTCTTTTCCTTCTTGGATCCAACTGCTCTCTGTTCTTTCTGGCTGCATGTGGGGGTTGAGGAATTTGACTACATTCACAGACACACTTATAGACAAGGAACCGCTGAGATCAGCATTATCTCTAACTCAGCACAACTAGTCCTTTATGAGTCAAGGCCAACCACAAAAACAGCAGTGATATCATTTTAGCATTAGATGCACCAACTTTTAATCAGTTCAGCCACCCTAATGGGATGGGTCTTGTTATACTAAAACATTTGCTCAGATGTCATTGAAGCTGTGTATTATTCCCGCTGAGTCAATTAGGTTGCTTCCAAGTTGTCATCTATTTTAATTTACAGTTCCCAGAGTGTATTTAGGTTCAAGACATTCTTTTTTTCATTTAAGAAACCATAGCCAAGCAATCTGTTTCTGTTTTATTTTCCCCTCAAAAACCACAAATCACAGGTCATCAAAATCTATACATTCGCAAGTCATTTGGCAGTTAATGTTAGCTCAGCTGCCAGAGTAAGAGCTCTCCATGGGGCAGGCATTTACACTAATTAGATGATGCCTCGGGGATAATGAGGAGTGGAATTTATTTGGCCATGTCTTTTTGAGAGATCCCTGAGGACTGCTGGGTCATAAAGGTCCCCCTCCTTTTATAGCTTCTGATGACTTGTTTGACAGTTTAAGTGCTTTAAAATATGTGTGTGTGTGGGCAAGGAGTAACTATCATGGCAGCTAGCTCCTATGGTTTGTGTGAAGCAGAAGGAGTCTGGAAGAAGAAAACTGGTGACTGTGGTGAACCCAGGGATGTAGTGTAGTTAAACATTTAGCCAACATTCTCACATTCATTTTACACTTGCACATTCAGACAGAAATATGAGGCCATAACTTTAGAAAAATAAAATATTCATAAATATGAGGCTGTATAGGATTGGTAATGCATGGGAGTCTGTGATTGGAGTGATGGTGCTAATCAGAAAGCAGTCAAGCTCAAAGCCTGACAAGCAGGTGTCATCAAACTGGAAGCCAGATGTAGGAGATGATGTTCTCACACAAACCACTGCATGTAAAAAAAAAAACTATAAATAGAAACAGAAAAGAAGTGGAAGATTGGCTGATCGGGGAATGAAAGGTACAAAATGGCACCATTCAACTCCACTTCAAGATTCGCAGCCTAAAATTCTTTTGAGAAACACATCAAAGGAACAAGAAATCTACTGGAAAAAAGCTTAATCACGTGTGGGCTGCACATCCCACATGAACAGCCGCACGCAGCTCATGATCTCATGTACAGACTGTTTAGCATACACTTACACACACACACATGGTTTATCCCTCATGCCAGTCTAGCCAACAGAAAGTGGCGGTCCATGCTGAGTGCTAGCAACGTCAGCGCTGCTTCTGTTGCCGGGTGAAAAAGCGAACATGGAGGCGGAACAGTGAATTAAGTCTGCCCTCCTGACAATGTCACACTCACTACTCAGGTCTGACTGCAGCAGTTCTGATTGTCCTGTCAAATTGGCCTAAAAGCCTTTATGGGTTGTACAGAATTTGTGTGTGTGTGTGTGTGTGTGTGTGCGTGTGTGTGTGCGCACGCGTGTGTGTGTGTTGGAGAGTGGGGGACTTAAAGAGATGCAGAGAGAGAGAGAAGGATGTTGGATGCTTTTCACTTCAGACCAAAGCAGATTAATGCAAACAGTAAGGGAAGGAGTCTTTTTCTTCTTACAGTCTTTAAATCCCACATTTCCGAACAGATCATGGCAGTTATTCCGACTTCTTGGAAATCACTAAAGGGTGTGTCTATGAGTGTTCTGATCTCTCATTTGTTTTGGGAGAGTTTTCAACTCCTCCCAGGATGTGGTGGTGCGGACAGTCTGGGACACATGCCCCCTGTGGAATACGGGGTGTGTGTTTCATGTGTGTGTTTGTGCCATCATGAACTCTACTGTGCCTGGCATATATTTATTGGTTCTCTACAGTCTGCATTTAAGAAGCCCTGTTGACCTAATAGGAACTCAAAGCAGCTTATGTGGAATCACAACATGATCTTAAGAATCACGACACAGCTGTCAGTTGTTTTGAAGAGGCTGAACCCTCACAGGTAAACACCAACAGACTAGTAAGGGTGTTAGACACAATTAACCATAGAGCTTGCTTCCATGAAAATAAAGCCATTACAGCTTGGATGAATGAAGTGAAGTAAAATTATATATTTTTTAATATTAGCTCTTGACATTAAGTTCTTTTTAAACTAAAAGGAATTTCCTTGTCAAAAGTAAAAACATTCCGGGTCCACTAAATAAGTATACGTATCTGAGTAATACTTAAAATTTTATTTAGCGAGTAGACTTTAAAAAAATTTGACTTATGGCATTCACCCATGAAGTTATGATAGATTAGAGGAGCCTGCTGTGTTTTTATTTGAAATTGTAGGGAATCGAGTGGCTTTGCCCGAGATCCCCAAGAAAGTACACCAACCACATTTGTGCAAATATGTAAATATAATGTGGTGTTTAACTTTAGATTACTTCTAACTTTAGAAGGGTTTTGCAGGGAACAGTGAAGTCCGTCAAACTTCCCCTTCTCTTTTCTTTTTTCTTTTAAGCCACAAGGACATGAAGTCATGAGTAATGAATATATCATACGAGAGTGTGGAGATGCAGTAATATAGATAGTAAAATGTTGCACAATTTTTAGAAGCTTTGGTGTTATCGTGGGTCAGATCTATTGTAGGCTGTGTTATAACAGTCTGTCCAGTTCACAGCACACGGAAAATAACACATTTCAGCCTTTTTTTAATTTAATAATGCCACTGGGGTTAAGAGCAGCTCTTGGTTACTGTACCATGGCAACAGTATGAATAGTGATTAAAATATGTAATTTTGTCACTTCATGTTGGCTTTAGTTTGAATAAATGACTTTGGTTCTGTTTAATAGTCGTGTTAAATTTTATATCATAAGGTCGAAAGTTGCTAGGAATTATACTGAGTTTAGCAGTTTCGTATAAATACGTTTCAGAAGGTTCTTAAGTAACGTCCTCAATGTCAGTTGCTACTCTTTGTCTTTGTGGAGAAAGGTTTCTGTTTTGTTGTAAAATCACATCAGTCATTTAGTTTCAGAGCTCCGTTTGAGAACCTTGTAGGGTGGAGTCTCACACTGTGAGGCACTGAGAACATGACACTTTTAAAAGAGCAACTCCAAAGCATGTTTGGACTGTCAGACACAGGCTGGCACCTCATCCCACCCTGCTGCAGCACAGATCCGGGATGCAGACAGCTTTGCTGATCACCACATGCACTGCCAGCGGACCTTGGCTGTGCTTCGATCAGGGTCAGATTTCAAACAAGCCACGTGAGATCTCTATAGGTTTTCGCTTCATGCTGAGACAGATATTGACACTCTAAATATTGTGTTAGTGTGCCGTTTCCCTTAGAAGTGATAGGGTTTGTTGGATCCCAGCCATGGAGAGCTGGCCTGTTTAGCTACCACGCACTCATCCCACTAAAATCTATATGTATGCTCAAACAGTGAGCTGATACTGGGATGCTACTACACACAGAACAGTCAGTATTTTTTTTCTTTGAGTCGTGCAGGTCATACATTTTGCAACATTTCCTTTCCCTGTTTTCTCCCTCTCTTCCTTCCTCCCCCTTTTTTATCAGATAGATGGATAAATGGATTAGTGCCTGGATCTGACTAGGCTGTGTGGTCCTCCTGGTCCTCAATCCTCTTACAGCAGGAGGGCCACCAGCTGACGCTCCTCAGAACTTGACAAGAGTTTGTCTTACTAATGTAGGTCTGGTTTGTTTTCTTTGAAACCTCAAAGATCATGCCACTTATTTGTGACAAGAACTCAGTTTGTCCCCAGAAAGCCTCTCACTCCAGAAAACAGCTGTTTGATTTTAAATAAGTTTAAAAGTTTAAATAAGTAAAAAAAAAAAAAATGGAAGATTGACCTTTAACTTTTGACTGTATATACCCATGAATTAGCAAAGTGCAAGTATTCATACACCATGTGCTACATTCATCCTACACATTTTATTTTATTTTCCTTTTTCTGTTTCTGTAGTAACATGTGCATGTAAAAAATAAAATAAAATAATAATAATGATAATAATAGTAGTAAAAACAATTGTACTGTAATAAATTGTTCTAGTACAATGTAAAAGTGCTCTGATACAGGAAATACCAGCATGCCTGGATATAGGCAGAGGTAGCTACTATCATTTTTTTCACAACAACAAAGTGATCAAAGAGCCTATTTGCAACATGCAGAGCCTGATGTTTAAAATATTCAGCTGCTAAAATAGTCAGTTTTATGTGATGTAGCATGAGCTAGAAGTGTCACAGCTGTGGACCTCATTATCCAGAGTTTGTGGATGCACATTTCAAAATGACTATATTCCTCCTGTGACGTTTGAAAATGAATGTTTGGACACAGAGCTATTTATAGAGAGAGCATGTGGGCAGGAAGATGCTGCTGTGTGTGTGTGTTTGTTGGCTAGAAACATTACATCAATGTGCCGAGTTGTTTGCGTGCATTTCCCTGCGTAATAACAAGCAATCAGGATTAAAGCTTTAGAGATTTTGTCTGAAATTCTGCTTTTGGTGTGCAGTCATCTGTACAACCAGCATCATTCGTGCCTTGGTCCTGTCTGAATGTGGTCAATATAGAGTGCCTTCAGTGCTGGTTTAGTCACACTGACAGTTCTGGTGGGTGAGATGAAAAGGAGTTTAGTCCCATTTTCATTCTGCTGATTTGTGCTACATGTTGCTACTGACTCATGTGCTACAGTTTTTAAGTGGGACACATAATGTTTGTAAGGGTGCCATCATGAGGTGATGCAAAGAATCACAGGAAAATGAACACATTCAAGGCACTGAAATGATTCTCAAGAAGATCATCTATTCTACTTTGAGCATTTAGAAATGGAGTCAGCGATTTCCTATAAAGACACATTTACTTCTGGGAGATTTGTTTTATAATCTGTATCTTAAACACATGCTCTCATGTGCAGCAGTCTCTTTGATGTCAAATATCTCTATCAAGTTTGCATTTCCTGACTAAGGACTAAGCTCGTCTCACTAACCTCTCTGCTACAGTTCCAGTTCTGCTGGCACAGCATGAGGTGACCTCACTGCAAATCAGATGATTGAGTATTGAACTCTGTTTTTCAAGCATGATATGCAGCTCACTCACACTTCTAACCATAATCTGCTTTCAAACTTGCCTATAGTGACCCGTCCTGTAACAACACTGACTGTGTTTTATCTCCCTGCAGATGTAAATGACTGCGCTGGACAGCCATGTGAGAATGGCGGTACCTGCAGAGACCTGGATGGAGATTTCAAATGCCACTGCCCTTCCCCTTATGTAGGAAAACACTGCCAACTTCGTAAGTGTCAGACAAGCACTTGGTACGACAAAATGCTCTAGCATGGGGGTGGCTGTAGCTCAGGCGGTAGAGCAGGTCATCTACTGATCGGAAGGTTGGTGGTTCGATTCCTGGCTTCCCCTAGTCTGCATGCCAAATATCCTTGGGCAAGATACTAACCCCAAATTGCTCTCCGATGCATCCATCGGAGTATGAATGTGTGTAGATGTACATTAGTTTGCACTTGAGTTTAGTAGTGCTTGTATGAGTGGGTGTGAATGGGTGAATGCACAAGTTGTGTAAAGCGCTTTGAGTGCTCAGAAGAGTAGAAAAGCACTATATAAGAACCAGTCCATTTACCATGAGGGATAAATAGCTAAAAAAACAAAGACATTTTTTTTGTAGATGGCAGTAAAAAAACTCCATATCTTCTTAGCGTTTTAATGCTAATGTAACAGAAGCACTGTGATTAAAGGAAGTGCACGACACTAAAGAGGATAGGGTTCAGGATGGTGGCCAAGCTGCTGGGGTTTTATGATGATCAATACTCAACATAAAGATGGTCTGTTCCAAATGAGAAATCAATACTTTGTTCAATTAGGCTGATTCAGTGCTCTGCATCCCTAATGATTTTATGGTTCAGGTTAGTTAAAGTTATACATACACACCACGTGTGTGAGACCAGATGCTGACTTTTTACATGCACAATTTTTGGGGGAGTTCTTCATCCCTTGAACCAATTCTTCTGAATGTGATACTTGTGTTGATGGTACTGATTGATTTGATACAAACATTCATTTGGACTTAATAAATAAATAAATAATAAACTAGTTTGTTGTCAAAGGAAACACAATTTTGGTTATAAGTGAAGAATTAATAAAGCAACAACAGAATATCTTCTATAGAGTTTGGCCTCTAGCTGCCAATTACATTACCAACACAGACATGTCACCTTTATAAATTAGGTTGACTAGAACGGGTGGATGCTGGGGTGGTGGAGGAGTTGAATCAGCAGGTAGTCATGCAGGGCAGCAGTAGCACTGCTAACATATCAGACCCCAAGACTGGTATGATACAGGGGAGTGAGGCATAGTAAAAGTGAAACTATCTCACAGGCTTCACACCGCGTGAAGAACGTGAAGACTGCATTGTGACATAATGTTTATTCATGATTCAGCTCCATATCTCAGAAACAGAAATGAAATGGAAATAAACTTTAACCTAACCCCAGTCTCTTTCTTCAGGCTGTATTTCTCTTCTTGGCATGGAGGGAGGGGGCATTGCCGAGTCACAGATCTCAGCCTCATCAGTCCGCTACAGCCTGCTGGGCCTGCAGCGCTGGGGCCCTGAGCTCGCCCGCCTCCACAACAAGGGCCTGGTTAATGCCTGGAGTGCTGCTGCACATGACAAGAACCCATGGATACAAGTGAGAACAGTTATACAGTAGATTATGAGTGTAACGCAGGCAGTTAGAAAACTGACCATGTTGACTTACAATAATAAATAAAGGCTGGTGAGAAATTAGGGTCTGGAATCATCAAGATTTAGAACAAATGCATTTCAATCATAAACTTTTAACATATTCTCACAGTATGCAGAGCTTTTTTTTTTTTTGGACTGCTTCATTTTACCCCTTATGTTTTTGAGATTTTAAAAACTATTTGCTTTAAAGGGAAGGGAGACTCATCTTACCATCATCCATTTCTACATTTCCAGATCAACATGCAAAGAAAGATGCGCTTCACAGGAATTGTGACGCAGGGCGCCAGTCGCATGGGCACAGCTGAATTCATCAAGGCCTTCAAGGTGGCCTCCAGCCTGGACGGCAGGACATACACCATGTACAGAACAGATGGACAGAGAAAAGACAATGTAAGGCAACAGAAGAAAAAAACAGACAGTATTCTAGTTCAAAAGTCTGTTTTCAGTTGCTTTATGTTAGAATTGCAGTAACTGTGCCAAACAAGACACATAGATTCCACAGTGGTAAAAGACTTTCCTTTACAAACTAATAATATATCACACAGATAAATCTAGTAATACTCTACTGTTATTATAATGTGACACTTTTGACTGCATCAGCTTGGAAACAGAAGTTTATTCAAGATAGGTCATAAAGCTGCTAACAATGGTTGCTAACACTGACGGTGCAGTTGACACAGTTTGCTTACTCCCGCCTCTCTCCTAGGTTTTTGTGGGGAACATGGACAATGACGGCACCAAGACTAACATTTTTGACCCACCGATCATTGCCCAGTACATCCGCATCATTCCCGTTGTGTGTCGTAAGGCTTGCACTCTGCGCATAGAGCTGGTGGGCTGTGAACTCAACGGTAAATTCACAAAGAAAACATCCGCTGTACACATGCCGCACGCACATGCACACGTTTGGTTCTCAGTTTATTGAAGTTTGTTAGCGACTGAAAGAAACTTTTTAACATGCAGGCTTAATGTGGGAGGAAGTTTTCCGGAAGGGAAATCCAGCAGCCTTTTTTTCTGCTGGCATTTATCTCCTATGTTTTGTCACTAATTATTTCAGTTTTCATTGAGCAGTTAATCATCATCAAACGATGTCATGCACAGGGTAATACTGTTTGCCAGCTTTGAACGCAGCTGTGTGCTGTCTGAGTCTAAGATGTTCCCTAAAGAATTTATTAAAACCATATGATTATATATACCACAACATATTGGATGCTAATTGGTAAAAGACTCATCATATTCATTGTCCCAATGTTGTCACCCCAGCAGGCTGATGTAATATGTGGTTCTTTGAAGTCTTCTGTATTTCAGTAGAGGCATATTCATCTGTCTTTTCCTTTTATCATAAGCCAGTGTAGTTCTTTCAGTCTTGCTGGCCTTGTCGCACTGTCAGACGTCTGTTTCTCTTCATGGTTGTTGTCTCTTATCAGTGTTTGTTCTTCTTCCACTGAGCTTCAGTTTCTGCATGATTCCACAGTTGTGTAACACGAGATCTCGACCAGCGTGCGTTTTTGGTTTATTCACTTTACAACATACTAATACTTTCACATTCACTTTAATGCCAAATGCTCATTACCTAATCTAGCACTGTTTGTTTTACATTCACTGACTTTCTCAACGCCGTTGAGTGAATCAGCTCAACTGTAAAGATGCTGTTTTAATATTCAGCTGCTTGTGCTGAATATTTTTCATGCAGCTTTGACCCCTGTTCATTTAACATGCATGCTCAGCTGTTCCACTAACCCATCACTCATTAAAAAGTCTGTTACAGCCTTTAAATATTACACTGAGCTCCACACATTTTTCTTTTTTTAAGATCTTTATTCTGCGCATGTAAAATTACATAGACTAAGAATACTGTGGACCTCCAGTCACTGTAAAACCTAATGTTCTCGTCATCCAGTGGGTGTTTGTCAGCCTCCGGTGTGATTGGGTAAGAGCAGAGACGTTATAAAACAAAGAATATTAAGTAGAAATCTTTGGGCCAATTACCCACTTTATAACAGCAAGTAGTGTTTTTTTTAGCTTGCTTTATCCATGGTGTGAACAAGCATGGCATCTGTGCAGTGCTCTGGTGAGCTGAGCCAGGCACTCCAAATATATGATTTTATGTCCCCATGAAATTAGAACATTCATTTAGGCAAAGACACAATGTTGTTAGGCCAAAAATGGCTGCTAAATAGCAAGACTGTCTTGTAGAAGAAATTTAGTTGGTCTAAGGGTTAGGACAGTACATTATGAAATATAAATGATTCCAGCCAGCCGCAACAAACAGTTGAGAAACACCCACATTTTGTCCTTGTTCATTTGTCTGTCGCTTCGCATCACCGGCTGGCCTTGGGCTGCTTCATGTCCGTCCTCTGTCTATCATGCTTTCTTTCTTTCTCTTTCTTTCCATTCCTCTTTTCTCTCTTTCCTATGTCTCTTCTTCTCTGCCTGGTCTCACCTCCACAGTGTATTCAAACGCTTCAGGTTGTTCAGAGCCAATGGGCATGAAGTCCAGATTGGTGTCTGATCGCCAGATTACGGCCTCCAGCACCTTCCGCACCTGGGGCATCGAGGCCTTCACCTGGCACCCTCACTATGCCCGGCTGGACAAACAAGGCAAGACCAATGCCTGGACTGCTGCCACCAACAACCGATCTGAGTGGATACAGGTGGGAGAAGACGGGCCAGAGTTGCACATTGGTTTTAATTTAATGCGTTCTACTCATATAAAGGTTCTTTTTTTTTTGTCTATGTCCTCAGGTTGACCTTCGGTCTACCAAGAAGATCACAGGAATCATCACACAGGGAGCCAAAGACTTTGGCTCTGTCCAGTTTGTCACAGCCTTCAAAGTGGCCCACAGTGATGATGGACAATCCTGGACCATAGTCAAGGACGAGACCACAAAGACAGACAAGGTCGGTCCAACAGCACAGGGGAACAAAATGTATTTAAATGTTCTTTTAGCTACTGAGTAAAACCTAACACACCTAGTCTGGCCACAACATTAAAACCATCTGCCTTATCTTGTGTACCTTCCAGTCATGCCACCCAAACAGCTCTTACTTTAACTGTGTGTTTTTTGTAATCAGTAAATAATTAAATAAAGCAAAAAACTGAATAACAGTGAAGTTTGTATTTGATGTACTTGTCTGCATATGGAGCCAGTTATGCTATCACTGGGACTGATTAGTCTTCTGTGTGCATTCATTCCCATTACAGCCAAAATCAACTGATCTGCAGATGCAGGCAGTATATGGCCAAATTAGGTCACACTGAGACGTGGCTCTGATTTAATCAATAAAACATTTATGACTTTATGATCTCATTTTGCATTTTCTATTTTGTGATGGCAATGGTTTTAGGTCCCGTGTTCATTTTTGCTTTTGCAACTAAAATATCTTAATGGATCTTAATAACTTTACACAGCGAATGATGCCATTAAGGGTGTTTTAATTAGAAGCAACATTTATTGTTATTATTTATTTTAAGAGAAAATTGTAAAATAGGAACACTGAAGGAAAACTTGCTTACTTTGAATCCAATTTGTTCTATTATTATTTGGTCCTTAAGAAAACAAGAAGTTTATGATTTTCTTATGTACGGAAGTTTGTTTTACATATGAAATGTGTGAAACAACAACATGTGAAACTGTTGTGTTAATTAGTCACTGTCCTCTGTTTAGATTTTCGCAGGCAACAGCGACAACAACGTTCACAAAAAGAACATTTTTGAGCCGCCGTTCTACGGCCGATACGTCCGCATCCTGCCGTGGGAGTGGCATGACCACATCACCCTGCGAATGGAGCTTCTGGGCTGTGACGAGTAGCGTTGCCCCCTTACCTCCTCTTCTCTACCTCCTTGCCCTCTCTTTGCTTTCCTCCCTTCCCTTTTCCTTCCCTCCTTTCTTTCTCCCTGCTGAGCCACACCTGCACTGCCTTGCTCTCAGCCCTAGAGGGCAGCAAACACCAGAGTAGCACACCACGACCTAAACCCTGGCTGGCCGGAGGTGGGAGTTGTTACCCCTAACCAGTGTTACCAGAAGTCCACGTGTGCCCTCTGTTTTTGTTTCCTGAATTGATCATTCATCTTTTCCACCTGAACCAAATCTGGGATCATTTCAGGAAGCAGATCTATGGACAGATATGATCCCATCTATTGGCAAAATAAAAGATATTGAGTCCCTAATCTCCGTGTTTGAGGTCAGGGGTAACACGACTGCTGCTGTACCAGTTGGTGCTACCTGGACTCTGATCTTAAATCAGTTCTTTGTGGAACATTGAACCTCCGAGACCCACAGCTGGTGATGTATATACGCTCCATTAAAACAGCTTGCACATGTCCTATAAATGAACCCTTGAGCTCCCCTGAAGAAACACAGAATATATATTATCTTTTGAAGTTATACTGAGGGTTATGGACAAAACTTAATCTGAACATAGTATTTAATAATTAATATATGATTAACATATTGGCAAATAACCTGATTTTTTTTAAAATTTATTTTTATTTGAAAAAAACTACCAAATTTACTCATAACAAACTAAAACGTGAAAGCTTGTAATATTTTATTTTGCTGGGCAAAAAAAATTGTGAGACTGAAAATCTCAAGGTCTGTCCTACATTAGTACTAGTCTTTCTCTCCAGTGGTTTAAAGAGTAAAATTCTTAGTTTGTTACCTTTTGTTCCTTTTTTGGGGCTGCTTTAAGAGGTTTAATATCTATTTAGTATCTAGTTCTAAGCATTAGTATAGCAGCCAGTAACAGAATAGTGTTCCTTTTTTGTATAAGAGTAAATTCTTGACTTTGATGCTTCAAATAAAGATGCAGTCCACACATATTTTTTTGCCAGCACATCCTCAGGTTGTTGTTGTATTTATAAAAAATCTAGTATACGGTGCACTGGTGCTGACACACAGAACAGAAAGAGGAGTCAAATGTGTTTAAGTTTCCATCATTACGAACCTTTAGAGTCACTCTGTTTGTGATCTAAAATGCCTGAGGAGACGCCCGGGATAAGATATTTTAAACAAAAGACAACAGGTTTAAGATAATTAAGAGGTAATTAATATATGAAAGAAAAAAACAACACTTTATTCTTTATTTGCAAATAGTTCATACACATGCTGCAGTCATTAGATGGGATAAAATTTTTCAAAAAGTCTTGCATCACTCAGAAAATGATTTTTTGACAGTTATTTCAGTCTTTCATATGTTATTAGCTATAGCAGATATGTTTTACTTTTATAAAGTCACATTTGTGTTCCAGTTATAAAAATCTCAGATCTGGACCCACTAATGAACTTTTGTTTTACTAAAATAAAAGTATTAAATCAATAATAAATCAAGATGTATGTATAACCAGATGCAAGCCTAAAACTAAACGGATGTCGTCTCAGGTCAAGGTAGATCTGCTCCAAATGTACAGCAAATGCTACTGAACGCTCCTCTTTCACTCACTCACTTGGCCCTGCTTCTAGTCGTGTTCACACAGTTTCACTTTTTTATGGCACTTTTATGTTCGTGTTTCGAGAGTATTAAAAACCAAAAATAAAAAAAAACTGTGCTGTGCATCGAAGAACAACCATAGAAAGATTTTGCTGTTATGTGTAGAGGTAAACAGCAGAGAAATCAAGTTTGCGGTTCAGTTTCTTTGTTGGATTAAACTGAGTTTTCAAAGTGGTGTTTGTGTGTGTCGGGGGGGGGTTTAACATTCATAAACGCAGTACGTTTGTACTGGGATCTGTCTGCATTGGTAGATGCTAATGTTTGCAGCAGATCATTTACTTTGGGTCCAGCATTATGCCTCCAGTTCAAAGCTGCAACCCTGCTGATAAGATACCAAATTAAATCTGATTTTAACGCTTTCACTGGACATGACACAAGCCTCCATATCATCAGCTTTCTGCCACCCTGTCACAGTATTCTAAACCTTTCCACCCCATGAATTATGAATTATGGGCTTGTGCAATATTATACTGTGTTAGTTTTGATGACAATAAATATTAATTCAGGATCCTTAAAAAATGCATGAGGGGACAGCAGTGCCACTGAGAGGTCGCGGATAGATGTCGGTGTCAAACACTGTACAATATTTATTATCGGCGCAGATGATTCCAGGCAGCAGTCAGCACTCTTATCCATGTCTGCATGCGTTTTATTGAGTAATAGTTGCTCAGTTTAAGTTTCCACTTTATTGGTGACATATTTTTTCTAGATAGTCATCAGCATTGAAGTTATTATAGATATCTTGTTCCCCTGTTCCCATTTTCCCAACTGATGAAATTGATGTGTTTTATGGTATGATGAGTTACTGGCTGTTGACCTCTGAATTTTGGCTGGTTTTGAAGCTTTTTTAAAAAATTATTATTATTCCAGTCTTGTGTTTCTAAGAGGACCTTGTGTTTGGCCTTTGTATCTTTTAAAATGAATGAATAAATAAAGAAAACTGAAAAACTGTCATAATGAATTGACTGGGGGTTATTTGAATGTTACAGCAGCAACCTTTATCTGTCTTTGGGTGGAAGACGTAGGTTATATTATCAGTCATAATGCTGAATTAATTGGACCTGTTTTCCATTTAAAAAGGTGGCAGATCAAAAGATGAGGAGCGTGGAGGGTCGTTTTTGCCTGTTTAGCATTTAAACACCCCAGGGGTCTTTCTTTTTACCACTCCGCCTTTTTAAAGGTATCGTCACCCAAAGAGGGCATGTCTTCTCCTCTCATTACAGCCTGTGAAGGTCACTCCCAAGTAGGGAAATCCCTCTAAGGTTTGACCCACATAATTGAAATCATATGAAAATACATTCAGATGGTGACGGTGACAGTTAAATTCTTGTTGATAAGGCTTTTTTTTTTCTTTGCTAGAACTGAACAAACAAAAGGTAAGTGTTGTGGAAAATTACTCCAGCAAAACCTTCAGATAACTGTTGTTGTGAACTCCTATATAATAAAATTTAGCTGAATACTATATTTTTTGTGCTTAACCAGTAAATTCTGGCTAACCGTGTAAAACAGCAGTAGATCGAGTTACGACCAGCCCTCCCAAGTAAGCCAGCTGTTTTCCCTCTGGTCTTGCTGGCAGCTATGGTGTGAGTTGAGAACCTGTCTCCTTTGTTTCCCCTCTAGAAAAAAAACGCATTTCTTCCTCACCTCTATTGTGCTTTCTCTGCACAGTTAGCTATTTCGTGGATGGTTGTTTTTTTTGCCACATATGTCTACTTCGTAATACACAAAAATTTTTATTGGATGGAATACTTTGCTTTTACAATTTCTTTCATGCTTATTAACCTTTAAAGTATTTTCAAAATCCTCAAATTGATCCCATTTTATTTAATCAGTGAGATTAATGCTATTTTGTTTTTCTCCCAAGATGGGTTTCAAAGGTTTATCAGTTAAAAGTAGGGCCATCCCCACCTCTTAAATCTTTATGGAACTGTTTCATAATTTTATGAGTAATTCAGAAAACAAACAAACAAAGAGACAAAGAGAATCTTGAGAGAAGGAATGAATAACAGGATTTTCCAACCTTCAATCAAACCTTATCATGAACCCTATGAACTTTAAATCAAAGTCTACTGTCAACAAAAATTCCTGGGTATTTGTATGACTAAGCAAGAGTAACAACGTTTAATTGTAGGATATTCAGAATTTGTGGTAGAAGTGGAAAATTCCATGTGCTTGATCTTTTCTAGTCTGGGATAAAGGAGCGCTAATTGTTTTTAAAAGTATTTTAAAATTGTGAAAAAAGTGCTTATATCCCCTCTGTTTTCAAACCACCTGATATACTCCAAAGCCACTTTAGGTTTGTGATTTTCCATTTCCTGTTTGGCAGTGTGGATCTTCATCATGGAAGAACAGTATAAGTTATTTTGAATGCTTGTGCCCAATGTGCATTTAATTTTAAACAGTGAAAATGGATACTGAGAAAAATGGCAGAACTAATGATATAACTTATTGTACTTAGGAGCATGCTGAAATTAGTTAAGAAAATTAGTTAGGAAAAACCCACGAACCACCAAGGCTCGAGCTTGCCATGAATGGAAAACGTCTGGAAAGCCATTGTCACTGTCCACACTAAAGTGACTTTTACATCACTACTGACTGAGTGGGTGCTGACCAAGACTCCTCCAAAATCAACACCTTTATGCTTTTCAGCTGCCTACATGAACAAGCCTTCGGGAGAAGATTTTTGTATCAGACAAGACAAATATTTAGGTAATTGGCCACAATGAGGTATCTCAAATTCCTCAACAACAGCTAGCCAGTTGAAATTTGCACACAATTGGGTGTTCCAACACAATGGTCCCAAACACATATCAAAACTAGTTTTGGAATGCAGGCTAATGATAAAATTCTGGAATGGCCCTAAGTGGAATAAGCCCAGACCTCAACCCTACTGAAAAATTTTGGTTTTGCTTGAAAGCCAGGTCCATGCCAGTTCTGTCAAGAAAGGTGGTCAAATATCCAGACAGACTTATGCCAGGAGCTTGTTGATGGATACCAAATCATCTGGTCAAGGTGAAACTTGGTAAGAGGCCTTTAACCAAATATTCCTGAAGGTGTTTGTATATATCATTGAACAAAAAATCTTAATTGCTAAAGTGAGAGTGAAGTGATAATTCCATGTGTGATGATATACTTTATTAATGTGGTCCTATTTTTTTTAATTAGCTCTTTCTAAAATCACCTGCATTTCTTGTTGTTGTCTTGATTATCCCATTAGGATTAGAAAACATCATACAACCTCATTATCATGGTCATAAAACACAAGATCCTCTACACCTGAAAGTCCATTGTCCTGATGCATGGTCAATCATGGAGGTAAGGAAATCCCAAAAAGTTGATTCTGTCCATCAGGAAACGTTACGTCCAGATGAACAGAATCAACTTTTTAGGAATGAAAGTAAATTATATCTTCCTGAGTTCTCTTAGAAAATACAAGCACCTTGCAGCTTCCCCATCAACACCCGTGCTGCCACTTCCCTCTGTTTGGTTTCCTGGTATGAAAAGCCGAGTGCGGCATCGGGCCAAAGCTGGCAGGAAACTGGCAGGCACCGCATTTGGTTTGAACAGGAAGGATCCACTCCTGGAAAACAACTGCTATTTTAAATCAGGTCTGTAACAACACAGACAACTTCTCTGGGAGTGTTATCTATAAAGAGTGGAAAAGCTTTGTTATTTCTTCTAAAATAAATCTTAGAAGGTATTTATTTGGCATGTGATGAAGGGCTTTTATACAGTGATGTTCCCCTTATTTTGGCGTTTTATGTTTAATTGGTGCTGATCTTGCATTTGTGTGTTATAAAAACATAAGAAATTGTAGTGTTTATTTGTTATTGCCATTCATTTTATCCTCTATCTATTAATTAAGTCGGAAACTGTCACTTTAAGCCCTGCGCTTCAGTCTCCTGTCAGACCTTTTACTGAAGCCTTCGTCTCTAATCACTACAGTCACACTGAGACCGTCTCTCTCACACATGTCTCTTGTGACTAACCGTCCCTTTCTGTGAGCAGTCACTGTTAATGACAATGCGTGACTGCTCATACTGACACCATCATCTCCTTGGCTCTTCCATCAAACACCACAAACTTAAACCCACACAGCCATCCTTTTCTCTTTCATGTTGTTTCCCCGAGCTCCGGGTCCAAGCTTTGCTCACCTCCCTGGGCTTGAATGTTGCTGCCTTGCTGAAATTATACCCCTGAAAAAGCCTCAGTCTCCCAGCATTTCACAGGGGCTGTTGGCATTTGGGGCCCCAGGCTAAAACCTTTCATCTTTTTTGGGGGGAAGAGCACTGTTTTGGTTTCTTCAAACACACTGAGATAATGGCTTAGAGACACATAGAGCGAGGGGAAACGTCTGTCACGCTGGCTGAGAGTGGGGGGCTGCATGACCTAACAAGACACTGAGGAGAGGTTTGCTGGATTTTAGGCGCTTATTGACGACTGATCGGACTGCTGCTAAAAACTGAAGGATCTTTGATTTATTTTGGGAGCTAAGTAAGTTTATTGCTTAACACGAATCCAGAAATGGCATTCTGAGAAAATACTGTGCCTGGATCTCAAAACACTTATCTGGAAACAGCACCACTGGAGCTGCTTTTGGGTGCCAGTGTTTGTCAGTTTCATTCTGTGTTTTTTGGTCCAGACTGAAAGAATCCCAACAATTGCAAGTATGTATGTTCACGGTCTATAAAAGATGAATGACTCTTGCTCAACATGAGTTGTTGTGTGAGATGTTATAACATCGTTGACAGAGTACTGTGACATTGTGTACACATTTTGTAGTAGCTTTCACAACCCCTTTAAGGTCACCTTATTTAATGTCATATATACAGGGTTACAATAGCAGCTAGATAGACTTTGTGGGTGGTCTTTGTCCTTCAAGCTCGTGTCCTCTACCTGAGGCCTGGGAGCTTGAGGGTATCTTAGCTGTTCAGATGTCATTGCTGGGATCTTGCTGGAGCCACCCACCCACTTTGGGGACCACTGTTGCCTTCACCTTCCACATCTCCTCTAGCTCTTCTCTCCACCCTTGGTATTTCTCGTGCTTCTCATGTTCTTTCTTCCTGATGTTGATATAATTTGGTATAGGTAATTATAGGGTAAACTTATACCTATTTAACATTAGCTTGCTTGCTGCCATTCAGTTGTTGTTTGTGTGCTGTTCCTCGAAGCAGCCCACTGTGGAGCCTCACAGATGAACTAGAAATTCACTTTTTGTTGTTGCACACTATAAAATGGCAGTCCCAGTAAAGAAACCGATCCCCCCTTTTGAGCCCAGCATAAATATTTACATTGAAACCGGAGTATATTTCTGATGGTAATGAACACAGTGCAGGGCAGTGGTGGAAGAAATAAGGAGAGTGTGAGCTTGAAATACGCACAAAAAAGCCCTATTATATGAGTGAACATACAAATATGAAAAACTTGTGAAAATTGTGAACAAAAAAAGTATTTCATGACATTGGGCAATAATGTGAATGTAACATGAATAATAACATAACTGTCTCAAATACAACAAGCAGTAGTTTGGTTTGTGGCTGGAAAAGAAGGGAGGAGGAGGAGGAGGAACAGGATGAGGGTTTACTGGCATGTGGGCAAACCACAACTGATGAAATGTTCCTGGTGATCCGGATCTGGGATTTCTGCCATTAGATGATTATCAGCCATGACTGTGATATTATTGCAGTTGAATAGCTAGCAAAGATACATAAATTCAAACTAACACTGAAATGCCTGCGAGTTCTTAGAAAGTCACAAAGTGAAAATGTACGCTCCTTGAAAACTTCATGGAATGCTGTGTGTTGTTCTCCGGCACAGTTCTCCTGATATCCTAATACTGGTGGCAAACCTTTCACTTTTCTTTTCCCAGACAATGAGCGTGACTCTGGTTATCTTCTGCCCTTTGTGATTTAAAATGAAATGTCTCAATGCAAATGTCTTAGAGCAATTAAGTGATTTGCTAACATGCTGGGATTCTCACAGAATGAATCTATAACACTAAAGCAACTGAGCTTGAAGGTTAAGGTCACTGATGTTGCCATTATATTTTATACAAGAATATTTTTTAATGCCTCCATTTGTATTTTTCGCACCTAAACCATTTCTTTTATGTACGGCAGACATTCTGAAAGTTCTAAAAGGGCAGTTAAAAAGGGTTTTGTAGAAAACAAACGAAATATGTAAAGTATATTTCATAATTCCTGACTGTTACTTGTGACAAAACCTTTTTGTCAAACTTCCCTGTCACACAGATCTGTGATTTAGCATGATTTTTAGAACTCTTGTTGATCTCAGTTATGTTGCTGCATGGAAAAAAAAAGATGAAGACGTAACATTATCTCAAAATTTGGAAATTAGCAGTTACATCAATGTCCGACTCTAAAGACATGTTAAAACATCCAGCACCCGGAGAGCGCAAGCCTCTGCCAAGCTAGCTTACTCTCTGGGCAGTATTTCCTTTTAAGGGAGGAGCGTTGTATTTAAATATACTTTAAAAAAAAAAAGTTTGCAGTGCAGTTAAAACAAGCCAAATGTGCAGGCTTTTGTTATTTTGCCTGTTGTAACCCATTTTAATATACTTCACATAATTCTGGGTACAATTATTTTTTTTATTTATGTGGATATAGTGAATGTGTAACACTTATTTCATTGTTTAGTTAATTTGTTTAAATGCCTAGGTAATAAATATAAAGTCAAAAAAGCTTTTCATCACAAGTTTATTCTGTTTTCAACATTGTACATGTAGTCAAATTATTATTTATTGAAACGGTTATAACTTCTTACTGTAATGTGATGTCATACATCAAATATAATGTCATTGTAAAATAACATCATACATAGAATCCTCATATATCATGTACTAAATGCCTTTGTGCTGTCAATACAAACAATGGCAGTAAGAAAAATTGTTTTAAATAGCTCCGTATATCATTACTATCACGTTGACCTTCAGATCAATTTATTGATCCTGAACTAGAGGTCAAGGGTCAAATCTGATGATATTTTAAATGCTTACACAGTGCTTTCTATTTAAGTGCTTTTAAGTGCTATTAAGTGCTTTCTTCAAGTGAGGAATGAGCTTCGCAAGATCAAGGTGCGGAAGGCTGCAGGTCCAGATGGCATCAGCTCCAGGCTCCTGAGGTGCTGCGCAGATGAACTGTGTGGCATCCTAGGATATCTGTTCAACCTGAGCCTGTCGCTGGGGAAAGTACCACAGCTGTGGAAGACCTCCTGTGTGGTACCGGTACCAAAGACCTCCCATCCCAAGGACCTCAGCAGCTACAGGCCGGTAGCCCTGACATCACATCTGATGAAGACCCTCGAGAGGCTGGTTCTAAACCATCTGCGCCCCCTGGTGAGGTCTTCATTGGATCCGCTGCAGTTTGCTTACCAGCCTGGCATCGGGGTGGAGGACGCCATCATCTACCTCCTGCACCGCGTTCTGACTCACCTGGAGAAGCCGGGAAGCACTGTGAGGATCATGTTCTTTGATTTCTCCAGTGCTTTCAACACCATCCAGCCACGACGTCTGAGGGACAAGCTGGAGCTATCGGGAGTGGACCACCACATGTCCCAGTGGATACTGGACTACCTCACAGGACGCCCACAGTATGTGAGGTCACAGGGCTGTGTCTCTGACACGCTGGTCTGCAGTACAGGGGCCCCACAGGGAACTGTGCTGGCACCGTTCCTCTTCACCCTCTACACTGCAGACTTCTCCATCAACTCCCCACGCTGCCACCTACAGAAGTTCTCCGACGACTCTGCCATAGTCGGCCTCATCACAGGTGAGGACGACTCAGAGTACAGACAGTGGACTCTGGACTTTGTGGACTGGTGCCAGCAGA
>VUQG01044636.1:0-40734 GCA_015106755.1 Etia nguti | reverse complement strand
ATCAGGCCTAACTATAACCATAATGGGCCAAATGGCATTTCACATTTTTTCAACAACATTTACTTTCCCTGTCAGGCATGTACAGTTTAATCTTCCTTGAGATCACAATGAACAGAACCATTTAAACAGGGATTTCCAATTTAAATGAGAATGTTGGTACTAAGATGATGCGTTTACTACAGTCAGCATATAACATAGCCAAGCCTTTTTTTACATTGTTAATTTATCCAATATTATTGTAAAATATTTTTTATAGGCTCCTTAAATGAGTGAAAAACTGAATGAGAAGACCTTTGTATGTGCAACCCATCAATTTTCACATTTTTATTATATCAGATTTAGCTGATGTTTTTTCCTTCTGTAAAACACATTAAAATCAATCAGTCTCTTACAAATGGGGGTAGGGCTGGTATTTAGAGCTGGCGGACAATTAGGATCCACATTATGTGCCATTAGACGAGCAACGATAATAGCTATCAAACATCAAAGTTATTTTTGCATTGCTTGTTATGCTCAGTTTGCACTTAGCATTCATCTCCTGCATATTTATTGAGATCAGTATGTTTCCTCTTCTTAAGAATCTCCATTACCGTCAAAACAAACATTTTTGCAAGGGTCATGATAAAAATCTAGAGTCACTGATGTTTCTCCCACATCTATTATTGTATAACTTATTTAACAGAAACATAATATCAAGTGGAACGTTTGTTTTGAACAAACATGTAAAAAATAATTAAGCTAAACTGATGAAAGTTTGTATTAGTTAAATGAATTGTGTGATTCATGCACCCACCTAAAGCCTGAAGCATTTGTACCCATGGTAGCCTACCTGTTCTGGTGAATGCTGTGCCTGCACACCCATGGTCTGTCTTTTATGCACAGTTCCTCACTAAATACTGTTTCCTCCCTTGAGATGCTCTGCCAAGCCTTTACTGCAGTTACACTCATTTGTTTGTGGGTATTTCTGCATGAAAACTCACTATCTTGGCCATTTATGAACATCTGATTTCTTTGCACTAAGAAACTCTTCAGTTACTTAATCCATTTGCACTGTGAAGAACTGTCCAATCAGTTTTGCAGCATTTGGCTGAATCTGAGCAGAGACTACACCCCTGTGCACTTCAAAGTCCTTCCTGCTATTTCTAGCGGCAGTCACATCATCAATAAACACCAGTGACCCGGTTTTACTGGCAGCCATACATGCCCATGCCATAACATTGCCTCCAGCGTGTTTGACAGATAATGTGACAGATAGCATGGTATGCTTCGGAACATGAGCTGTTTCTCTTCTTCTTCATAGTTTTCTCTTTACAGCATTCTGATACAAGGACATCTTGAATTCATCTGTCCAAAGATTTTTTTTAGAGCCTTCTTATTCTTAAGTGTAACCAGTGGTTTGTACTTTGTTGTAAATCTGCTGTACTGACATTCCTGGAGGTGTCTTTTGGTTGTAGACCTTAATAATGATACTCTTACCTTAACAAGACTGTTTTTGACTTGGTTAGATGTTACAAAGGTTTTTTTTCTTAACAATAGAAATAATTCTGCCATCATTCCCTTTAATTGTCATATGTGGTCTTTTTAGACCTTTTAGTATTGCTGAGCTGGGCAGTGCTGCTTCTTTTTCAAGAATATACCACATTTTTGATTTGGCCACTCCTAGTTTTTGTTGTCTCTCTGATAGTTTTGCTTTGTTTCTTGAGCCTAGTCATGGCCTCCATCACTTGCATCAACATTTCATAAACCTTGTGATGTTTTACTGGCTTAATTTGTCACAAAATAATGAGGGAACAGGCCTCACTGGCCGTAAAACTGCTTGTTACTCAATTGTTCAGTTACCACTAAGCCTCTGAAAAGTCTGGGGGACTTTGTAAAAAGTGACTCTTAATTTCTAGTTAATGCAGTACTTTTGCATTTCTTAAATGCTACAGTCTCAAAGTGACACCTGAAACGTGATAAACAAATAAACACTGCATGTTTGCTTGTATTCTGGTATCGATTACAGAGAGTTTCATCTTATCCTTTACTTCTGCCTGTCAGGTTGAAGTTATTTAACATGTCAGTGCTGTTTTGCAGCTCAAAATAAATGCCTCAGAGTGCATCAAATGTTCTCTTCTGACTCAGGCTGCTGTGACCAGGACAATGTGGTCTCAGCATTCTCTGTCTCGCTGTCCCTCAGGCAGGTAGGAATGACCCTAAAGCTGCAATTTAATCCTCAACACGAAAACAGACACATGATTGAAAATCAACTAAAGCACCAGCTTATGCTTATGGCATTGTTAGTAATAGAGTAGGATCCAACATGGCTATGAATGGGTATTAAACATACTTATTTGCTTTTTTGTTTTTATCTCTTTCCAAGGTCGTTGCTTTGGAAAGGAAAAGCAGTCCTCTAGTTGATATCGGGGAATCAACTGTTATGTAATTTATTCTTTCATTTCTTTTTTTCTGGCAATAAAATTAAATCATTTGATACTCTTATTATTTTCTCTTTTTCAAGAACATCTCAGTCTAGAATGAAGCATCCAATAATCAGACTGACAGCAATGTGAAAAGAAAGAAAAAAGAACATTTTTTTGTATGTAAAAGCTGTTTGCTTCTCTTCGTTCAAATTATTTATTGGTAAAAAGCAGACCAATTTCCAGCAGCACCAATTAATCACATTGTAGGGCCTTATCAGATAATTCTGTAGCCTGAAGCTTTCTAATCCATGCTCTTAAAAGGGCTAAGGGTTGGCCTCTGCTCTCAGTCAGCTGCCACTGCTAACAAGAGCTGGAAGATTTACGCATCTTCCAGGAAGAGAAATGTATGAAAAATGAATGATTTGTAGCCACTTTTGAGTAATATTGTCAGAGTATTTAACAGATATTTATTTCATGTGTCAGATTTAATGTTGGTTACGTCTTTTCTGACTTTGGTGGGTAACTTTTACTTTTAAAAAACAAATGGAAATAAGAATTCCTTTGTTGATCGCTGTAGGAAAACTCATTCCCTGCATTAACCCATCCTATGCATTAGGAGGACCAGGGCCTGGGGAGCAACTCCGGCTGTAAGGCACTGCCTTGTTCAAGGGCACCATGATGTGAGTATTTACTCAGCATGCTCTGATGCTGGAAGGAAACACAAGCACAAACATATCATGAAAATGCCACACATAACCACTGAGCCACCACGTTGCTAAATATGGGATAAAATACAGTTGGAACTTCAGCCGTTCACCAAAGACAAAGTTCAATCTAACACCTACCTTCTTATGTAACAAACAACAACCTTCCAAAAAAACATTTCATTAAAAATGTGTTTTTTTAAGTGAGTTAAGATGTCATATAAAAGGAAATTTCTCTGACCTACATAGAAATAAATGGTGAAGTATCACTTTCCCACATCACAGCAATACATTTCATTTCAGCGGCCAAGGTCATTTTAATAGGCTTAATGTCGACTTTCCTGAAGCAATACTGATGTGTCTCCTTGGAGGATAAGTCAGAGTCAATCTAGGAACTCATCGGCTATCGTCTACAGACTCAGTCTCAGGGAGCAATCACCAATTTATTTTGAGCTGCCAGTGTAGGAAGTGGATGTCCTGGCCAAAACTTTCTGTTTTGGCTAAATCAAATAATGAACAAACTCATCATCAGAGAATATTGCATGCTCTGGAGACTGCAGTTTGACAAACAGAGTTCCTAATTTTCTCTTCATCTAAACTGTTTTACCAGGAGTAAACAAAGTCGACTCAAACTTCACAAGTTAAAAGAACACAGAGTACGAACTGAGACCACGTAGGCTTTCCAGTACCAAAAATTTTGTTTCTTATCTATATTCTGAATAATCATTTGCAGAAATCTAGTAATTGAGATTAACTCTGTGCAAGAAAGATCTGTCAATTTCAGTTATGGTCTGTTATGTGCGTCCAACCAACTATTTTCTTCCTTTTATCCAAAGTCTGGTGATGCTGGCAGCAGTCTGCCAAGGATATTCCAGAACTCCTTTCCTCCAGCTTTTCCAGTTTTTCTTGAGGGATTCTGAGGCACTCCCAGACCTGATTTCTCCAACATCTTCTCAGCCTAGCCTGGGGTCTCCTCCCAGCTTATAGAGAGCAATTAAACCTCCAAGGGGAGCTGCTCAGGAAAAATCCTGATGAGACACCAAAACTACCTTGACTACCTTTTGATGCAAAGGAGCAGCAGCTCTACTTCCTGATGTCAGTGCTCCTCAATCTATCTCTAAAGGAGAGGCCAGCCACCCTACATTGGAAACAAATTTTAACTATTTGTAAAACAACCTCATTCTTTCTGCCATTCCGACCCTTACCTATGGCTCTTGACCAAAAAGCATGTGAATACTGGAATATAGATCAATTGATTAATCAAAAGATTCCCTTTCTAGCTCAGACCTGTCTTAAGGTCCAGAGCGAAAGTGACTGTGCTCACTTTCAACATGATCTCTAATAATTTCCACTTGTTCTGATCACTTCCTGCCCACTGCCATCTCCAATAAGTCACTAAAGGGACATCATGCTAGTGCAGCCACTGGCTGTGACACTAAGTTCATCTAAACGTGTCTGAGCGAGCGGCCTGAGAAGGACCAGAACCCTGTGCTGAGGTAATAATATGACAGCACAGCTCTTTACAGCTTTGACAGCCCTGCAGCCTCGGCACAGCTCAGCGAGTGAGCCCACGCTCCCTTAAGCAGCTTTCCATGACTGTCAGTCTGGGAGTGGTGCTGCTACGAGCAAACTGCATGGGTGGGTATGATAAAGTGGGATGACACAGCGCTTCAGGTGGAGTTCAGCTGCTCCCTACCAGGACTGGATTTACTGTGTGACCGAGGATGACACTTTATTTTCTAAAGTGGCTGTCACATTCATTTTAGACCCTTGAATTAAACAGAGTTACCTAAAAAATCAAATTTTGGTCACAAATTACACATCAAATTCCAGATGCCAGTAGCACAGTAGCAGACATACACTGATCAGCACCATAAGCCATTGTTGCTACTTCCATTCTTTGCTTTGAACTACAACCATAACATGAGACCATTATAAGCCAAAATTATGAAACCGTGATTGAATTCAAAATCAAAACACTATTGCCTTTATTCCCATAAATTTATAATCAATTGCTGGCTTTCTATCCTGCTGGCTACCAACCTTAAGATTCATTCATTGAGCGATTTGATACTAGCAGCTCACAGCAGCATGCGAGGCAGCTGTGGAGACTGATTTGGGAAAACCCACCTTACACACTTGAATCGCATGCACGATTCATTCATATGCAAAGTGGAAGGATAATCCAAAGTGTAGGGTACATGGGGAAAAAGTAGTGGTAGTAAGAGTGGGCAGAGGAAATGGGGAGGGGAGCGCTACTTTGAGTCATCAGTGACACTCGGATCTTTCCAGTATTATGCTGATCCGTCTCTCTCTCTCTCTCTCTCCCTTTATTCTCTCTCTGGCCTGCCGTCACTGTGGACTTTTCATCCTCCATCAGTTGAATGCCCACAATAATGATCAGTGCACATGCTGTAAGACGCAGCGAGCATGTGTCCACCTGGCCAGTTGTATGCAAGTGTATGTCACTGAAGGGGAGGAGGATACCTTAACCGGACTCTTCAGTGTGAGGCTGAAATAGAACCAGTGCTCCCCTCTCTCACTCTCTCTACCCTTTTTTCCCCCCCTCTCTCTTTTTCCTCCACTCTCTGTCTCCTTCTCGGTGGCTGGCCAAGCTCCTCTCCTCTGTGTCCTGCTCTCCACCTGGCCTCCATGAGTTTAATTGAGGACAAGCCATTCCTCCCTGGAAGGTAAGCAGCTCAGCCGCGGGGTGTCCATTTCCAGAACAATGCAAAGAGATTAGACAATAACAGAAAAAAAGAGGGGGGGATCATCAATGATGACGCATTTATGTGACTCCCCGAATTTTGCTCTTTTTTTTTTGTGTTTACTACTGGTGAACAGCGAGATATAGATGCTGACATAGATCAAAATCTATATATTTATGTTTTGTTTTCTTTTGTTCTTTTAAATCTGCTTTTTTTCCTGTGAAAAGGTCTGGTAGTTTTTCCTGACTTGCAATTCTCCCTCTAACATGACAACATCTGGATATGTTAAAAGGTTATTTAGTGAAGGGCATTCATTCAAGGTTCAGATACTACATCAAGGGAGCAAAAATGGATTGTGCTGGCTGTAATAATGATGAAGATGAAGGCTCAGACCTCACAGCCGACTCGTGGGATCTCCGGCGGGATTAGTGACGAGATCCTCTGATTATCCCACTCTGTAACAAACGAGTGCTTTTCTTTATCTGGTGGTCCAAGTTGAAGCCGTCACAACACTGATCATTTGCAAGACAGCCTGCCTTGATCCTGAGCCGCTTGCTGCACATTGTTTATCTGGATGTTTGCCTGCATGCATGAACTGTTTTCCTGTTGTTTTCGTTGTTGCCTGTGCAGACATATGTGAGTGACAGTTCATTTGATTGTGGCTCACTCAAAGCTCTCTTTGCAGAAAATCAATAAGTGTGGACAAAGACGGATTTTGTTGCCTGAGTGTGAAGTCCTTCTGTTGGATACAACATAATTTAACAAAGTAATTGACCTCCAACTGCAGATGAGAATCAAAGGCAAATAGGAAATGAAAACAGCTGTTTGAGGGCATGACATTGACCTAATCAAACATTTCTTTTTCAATACTAATCAAAGATTAATCACACAATAGTTTGTGTGATATAGACTGATGAAGATGATGATGTGCACATAGCCACAGAGATCCATTGGAATATTTTAAAATAACTTAACATTATAAACATTATAAAGCTATTTTATAGCATTTTATATTTAAAAAATATTTATTTTTTTGAGCACCCAAACATAAAAGTTAATCCAATTAGGATGAAAGACACATCAAATGGCCAAAAGTTTGTAATGCTTGCATCAGACCATTTATGATTAATTGCCTCAGTAGCAATCAGCTAAATGGCAATCTGTCCTCTATGTTACCACAACTGTGGAAGCTCTATGCTACAATCAAATCATCTGCCATCTCCCTTTACTTAATTTATTTACCCGTATAATTCTGGCCTAAAAATAAAGCTACAAATACAAAACTATAAATTGTTAATTTGCAGAGATTTTCATACTTATTGATTGTAAGAGCTGTATTTCAATTTCCCCTGTGCCAACTGTGTAAAAATATTTTTGCAAACTCATGACAACCGTCAGCTGACAACTGAATCATAGTCACATTAATATGATGCAGTGCTTGACATCTTAAACACATCATTTTGAACGAACATTGCATCATATGTTAATTCTCCAGGTTACATAAGATATGTCGTATGCCCACCAATGTTTGAAGGAGTTGCCTCCAACCATGCTGTCATGCTGCTAAAACTTGCTGTAAATATTGTACTGTGATGGCACTCGCTTGTCACTGTCAGTCACTCTCACATGAGGTGGCAGTTCCACACAGCGAGGGTGACAGTTGACTTTAATCTCACAAAGGTCTTACTAGGTCCTCGTAGGACGTGCCACACACAACACACTGGACATGATATGTGCTGCTTTAAAGGTTTGATTTTAAATACTGCACAATGAAGTGAACCACAAGTTGGTGACATCTTCAACTCAAAGGGCTTTGCCACTGATTTCCAGCATCAGGTGTGGTAGAGTGTTGCAGGGTGAGGCTGTGGGTGGTATAATTATGTGACCGTGAACTAGAACACAAGAGTTTGAGTTGTATGCACTATATATTGCTTTCATTGTGTCGCTGGTGGTTAGGCACCACTCAAACAGGCCTAAAGACTGGTCAGCGGTCCTTGAAAACCACCAGTTGCTAGGGAAAAAATGTGTATTCCCCAACCAATTGGCAAGTGGTTGCTGGAGGCTACAGGCCATCTGTGAAACTAGCTGCTAGAGCCACGGTCACAGAGGCCTAGACACCAGTAGGAGACGCCCTGGTACCCACCAGTCAATAGGGAAAATATATAGATTCCTCGTTTGGTTGGTAAAGGGTTGCTGGAGGCTGAAACTGGTCACAAACAGACATATGGTGCTGCACCAAAAACCTCCTTGCAATTGCTTTGGTCACTAGTCAGTTGGTACAGTTGCCATAGTTTGGAAGACGCTGACTTGCCTGTAAACACCTAATGGTAGTGAAACTGTCTAGTGCTATGCAAACTGGAAATTAATGTCCATTTGACTTCAATGAAAAAAGCTGTGAATCACACATTTGTGATACCTGGCAATGAGTGTTTCACATTGTTGGGGAGGAATTTTAGCCCACTCTTCTTTCCAGAATTGTTTTAATAATTCAGTCACATTGGAGGCGTGAAAAGGATTTCAATATGATTTAAGTTTTTTGGTTAAATTGTTGTTCGGTTTCAGATCATTGTCCGTAACCCAAGTGCTCTTTAGCTTTACGGTACAAACTGATAGCTGGATATTATCCTTCAGGATTTTCTGGTGGAGAGCAGAATTCATGGTTTTAGTGTGTTAGTTTTACACCAGCTATCTGAAAATGTAACTTTTGTTTGCTCAGCCCACGGAATGTTTTCCCAAAGTCTTGGGTAGATGAGCCTTTGGGTTCTTTTTGGTCAGCTGTGTCTTTTTCCCACAAACACTTCCATGCCATTTTTGCCCAGTTTCTTTAGTACTGTTGCATTGTGATCACTTCCCATAAAAGGAGACAAGTGAGGCGAGAAGTTCTTTAGATGTTTTTCTGGGCTCTTTTGTGACCTCCTGGATGAGTTGATGACGTGCTCTTGGAGTTATTTTGGTAGAACATCCACTCCTGGGAAACTTTTGCCAGTGTTATCTTATCTCCATTTGTTGATAATGGCTCTCATTAAAGTTCACTTGAGTCCAAAAGAATTATAAATTGCTTTTTTAGCCTTACCACACTGATAGAATTCAAATACTTTGTCTCTTCTTCTTTAGATCGTGGCATGATCCTTTTACAGATCTTTTAATTCAATTCAATTCAATTCAATTCAAATTCAGTTATATAATGCCTACCAGTTGCCTCAAGGCCCTTTTAGCCTACTTCACTTTGTCATACAGGTCATATTTAGATGATGTATTGATTCAGCAGGTCTGTCAGGTAAAAAAAAAAGAAGAAAAAAGCTACATTTTTTATTTACTCTGCTTACATTTGTCTAGTATTAAAATTAGTTTGATGTTCTGAAGCATGCCACTTTTACAAATATTAAAAAAAAGAAATCAGGAAAGGGTCAAATACTTTTTCATGGCACTGTACACTTCTGTTTGACTCTAATAAGGATGATAATTTATAAGCTAAACATCATGTTAAACATGAAATTAGTGAGTGACACCATAAACTCACCAGGAGCGCATTTACACAGGTCAGTTCCCCATAGATGTCTATACGACCAGGCATTTTTTTTCCAATCAGGGGAGTCGTCCCTGCTGGCCATTAGAGGGAATATAGGTTTAAGTCACTTCCACACTGGTTTCACTTTTCAGACCCAGAAGTCTATCCTTTATTTATAGTATACCTCGCTTAAATTAGAGGTAGATAGCCTTTCTGCGTATCATTTTTTTCAAGCATATTTGTAACACAAAAAGGCATAAATAATTAAAAACTGTCCGATACTGTTTTAAAATGTACATATATAAACAGTGTAAATGATCAAGCGACAGGGCTGGTAAATCAAGCCAAGCATGCAAAATTAAATGTGACAATTTGCATTCAGTTCACATTCGATCACAAACCTTTTCTGATTCATAATGTCAATGCACATACAATGAGAGCCATTATAATGGAAAAGAGGGTAGTTTACTTCAGATAAAATATGAATCCTGCTGGTAACATTTTCTGAAGGAAAGAAAATGCTGGGTAACAGATCAAGATTTAAACACAAATCAAAAATTGAGACTGGCTGGAAACCATGTAGACACACAGCCATTGCCCTTGAGCATGTGGTCTCTTTGCTGTTTCACTCCCTGACATGCCTGTCAGCCTTTAAATGGCTGCTCATCTCCGCTGACTACAGACATTTAATGGTTATGAGTGACAGTCCTACTTTCAGTGGCACCGCAAATCTCACAGTCTGATAGCTTGCCTCGGGGAAACTTGTTGCAAACTTAATAGATAACTTGTCATGCTGACAACAGCAGTAAAACTGCAGACAGATTATTTTAAATATTTTTCTCTGTAAACCACACGATTCTACAGGGTCAGAGAAGGAAAGAATAGAGTGCACATGTGATTGAAAAATGAATTAATAAGTCAGGTAAGCAGGTGATATAAGGCGCACTTCTCACGTCATCATTTGGAGGTCAAAGTCCTCGTGTCCCTGTATCAAAGGCGTCCAATTAATCTGAGTTATTCCGGCAAGCTCAGAGACATGACAGTTTTGTCATAGCCCACTCAGCTTCAAAATACTCAATCTATCACAGCAGACCAATGACAGAATTTATCTTTCCATAACAACTCCCTTTTCATTTTCACACTCGCTATGCTGAAGGTTGTGTTGGTTTTGTTTCCCTGGTTAGATTAACATACTCACATAAAGAGAAAAGCTTCAGTTACATACAGTATACCCTGTGTTTATGTGCTGCAAAGTTTAACTCATTCATTAGTCAAACAATGCTGGAACTCAATACTCTTGATACTCATTATGGGGTTTTCTTTTATTTATTTTTTGTCATACACGCATTGATCACTTAACTAGGGTCACCTGTTCAACTGCGCATTGTTGCAAATATCTAATCAGCCAATCACAAAGCAGCAACACATTTAGGCATGTAGGCGTGGTCACGATAACCTGCTGAAGTTTAAACTAAGCATCGGAATTAGAATGATTGTTGGTGCCAGACGGGCTGATCTGACTATTTCATAAACTGCTGATCTGCTAGGATTTTTCCCACACAGCCATGTCTAGTGTTTACAGAGAAAACCTCCAGTACATGGCAGCCCTCTGGGTGAAAGCGCCTCGTTGATGCTAGATGTCAGTGGATAATGACCAGACTGCCTTGAGCTGATTTGAAGCCAATAGTAACTCAAAGAACACCTCTGAATGCACAACCTGTTGAACCTTGAAGCAGCAGAAGACCAGCCAACAAATATGCAACAACTGTGTGACGCTATCATGTCAAAATGGGCCAAAATCTCTGAAGAATGTTTTCAGCACCTTTTTGGACCTAAGGCATTTAGAAGGCTGTTCAGAAGACAACAGGCTGTCCAACTCATTACTAAGGTGCACCTATATAAAGGGCCAAGGAGTGTAAACGGTTCTTTTTTTCTATGCTCCGCTGTTTTTAATATAAATAAGATTGGATGTCCCCAATATATCTCAGACACAGCTTAAAGAAGTCTTAGCCACCTGAAAACGTATTTATCAAGGGCAGCTAATCAGACAAAGGTTGTCACAAAGGGACAGGAGCGAAAATGTCTTTTAGTGTCAGACAGAGAAGCTACACATAAACCAATTAAAACATAAATAAGGATTATATTTTGAAATGTGAACTGTGCAAAGCTGCTTTTGTTTTATTATGTAGCTAATACAAAAATAAGCGTATTATGATCCAATTAAAAGGAAGATGCACAGCTTTCTCAGTTACAGAACCAATTTAAAAAAAAAAAAAAAAAACTCAGTCAGTGCTTGGTGGGAGTGCTTGAGCTTAAAGACCAGCACACTTGAGAGAGAAGCATGTGCACATTCAGATCTGTGCATAGAATGTTTATGATTAATATCAGCTTTAAATCTTCCAAAAGCTGACAGTTTCCCCTCCCAAGAGATCTCATGAGATGAAAACATGTTTTGCACAGATCTGAGTGAACAGGATGGTATCCACACATTTTATCAGAATACATGCTCTCTCAAACTGAAGTTTTTGGCATCATGTATCTATTACTGTCATTATCACAGCAATAACAGGGCTGATCATTAATGTGCTAACAGTGCTAGTTTCGATTAATACTGGAGATAAGATGCTGAAAGAAATATCAGTATTAAGAAATACAGAGACTGCTTTTTTGATTGTTTCTTTAAGGTAATTCATTTGGGGGAAAAAAGGCTTTGGAATGATAGTAAATGTGTGCTAAACCAGTTCCATCACTGATTCCTAACAAACCTGAGGGGAAATTTACTTGATTGAGAATCCATTATTGTGCTGACACAACAATGAAGTTCATGGAGTTGAGTGGTACTAAAATGGGTCACAGCTTTGTACTCTGCTGAGTCTCCTCCACTCAGACTGACTGGACATTTCGTCATTGACTGGTGTGCTGACTTGCATAGTAATGAAGCTTCATCCCTGTGATTGCCTAAGTCCTTGAACATCAATGTTGCCTCTACATCATCTCTGGTAGCCATCCAACTTTTGCTCCGCATTTCGTCCCTGCACCGTGCTTTCCTTCCCAATTTCCATTTTATTTTTCATTTGCTATCAAGCAAAGTGATGCACTGAATCGCAATCATCATCTTGTTTGGAAATAGCCGGGCAAGAAGAAGCCGATTGGCTAAAGAATATGAGAAGCATGAATGCCTCTGACAGGTTTCGAATGATGGCGAGAAGACTCCATTAAGAATCTTCCAACAATGTGTTAGAAGTCCTGGAGAGCCTGTCAGCTCTGTTTCATTGCAGGGAAAATAAAAAATAAAAAATCACACTCTCACCTCGGCCCATTATGTACAGTGGCTTGCAAAAGTTTTCGGCCCCCTTGAACTTTTCCACATTTTGTCACATTACAGCCACAAACATGAATCAATTTTATTGGAATTCCACATGAAAGACCAATACAAAGTGGTGTACACGTGAGAAGTGGAACGAAAATCATACATGATTCCAAACATTTTTTACAAATAAATAACTGAAAAGTGGGGTGGTAATGTAATGGTAATGTGACAAAATGTGGAAAAGTTCAAGGGGGCCGAATACTTTTGCAAGCCACTGTATCTCTTCGATCTCTTCAGTGTCTGGATTGCAATTGCATGTGTGCTTGCTGAATCATGTTTACACTGCAATTCCACAAGCTTTTTATTCCCAGAAAATCTGAGCACATTTGGTCTTAATCACTGTTTTGTTCCCTCAATCTCTTGTACCCCTGTTGTAAATCCTAAAAAAGGCGCCGTGCTTCTAATTCTTTCCATCTGTCAACCCTGCTTTTTAGTTATTTGTGTTTAATATGAACAGTCCTCAGCTTTTGGAGAGGATTATTTTTCTTTAAAACAGCTTTTTTAATTTATTTCTACATCTGATCCTGTAGGCTGCAGATATTTCTTGCAATAACAGCAGTAGGAAAGCACAGCTCACAGTGCACTACAGATAGTGTGCAGTGTTTGAAATGCATCAGAAACAAAACTGTATGCATTGATTTTATTTTACATAGTGACTGCTGCTGATATTTAACACTCTTTCAACAATACATTTACTCCCTTTTTGCATGTTTTAATTTGTGTTTTTAACATCCTGAGTTGAGTATTGATTTTTTGTAAATTCCTGGATTATTTTCAGCTTTATTGACCATGAACTAATTCGAGTGGTGACATTTCAGATGGGAAATGCTTCAGACACGTCTGCTGTGTTTACCTCCACCATCTCCAAGGAGCATGACATCTTCATGGGTTCACTCTACAGCTTATTCTGTGAGTCAACACAACATCAAGCCAGTTGCTTCTGTGTTGATTTTTCTGTTTCTGTTTTTTATGCTTTATCCATATTTAGCACAACTCAATCTCCTTTTCTTTCACAGGTATACTGTCCCTCATAGGCAACTCCACACTACTACTTGTTGCTTATCACAAGCGGTCAACCTTGAAACCAGCAGAGTTCTTTATCATCAATCTCTCCATCAGTGACGTTGGGATGACACTCACTTTACTTCCACTGGCAATACCATCAGCTTTTTCACACAGGTATCGCAAAAGCACCTTTTATATTTTTATTTCATTTCAACTTCAAATTCATTTATCAGTAATCATTTAATTTTTTTCTCTATTCACAATAAATAAGTACATGTTATAGCAAAAAAATTGAGATTAATAGAGAAACATTATGTGTATTTGTGGGCCTTAACTAGACTTTCAATCTAGTGCCATGTGGAAGGGACTCCACATTTAGTGCCATTCCTAACAAACTAATGTTAAAAGGGAATGGGTTATAAATCCCTCAAAGACAGGCACCATCAATCTGGCTTCACTAATCACATTCTTCCCTAGTGCATGTCAGTTATCAACAATAGGACACTAAGGTAGATTTTAGGGTGTAACATTCTGAATATACACTCACAGGCCTCTTCACTAGTTATACCTTGCTGGTACTCGGTTTACCCCAACTTTTGCCTTCACAACTGCCTTAATTCTTCATGGCATAGATTCAACAAAGTGCTGGAAACATTCCTTGGAAATTTTGGTTCATATCGACATGAAAGCGTCACACTATTGGTGTAGACTCACCAATTTCCTTTTCCATCAGGACCAGACTGTGGAGGCCATTTACAGTGAACTCATTGTCATGTTCAAGAAATCAGTTTGATTCGTTTTGTGACATGAAATAAAACCATTGATATAAGCCAGGTTGGATCCATGCTTTCATATGTCGCAGCAGAAACTGAGACTCATCAACATTTTTCCAATTTTCTAAATTTGGTAAACCGGTATGAACTGCAGCCTCAGGTTCCTGTTGTCAGCAGACAGGATTGGCACCCAGTGCAATCTTCTTCTGCTTTTAGCCCATCTGCTTCAAGGTTCAATGTGCTGTGTTTTTAGAGATGCTCTTACCTCGGTTGTAACAAGTGGTTATTTGACATCATCACTCTCCTCAGACATCTGTCTTCACTCAAAGAACTGCTGCTGGCTGGATATTTTCTTTTCAGCTCACTCTTGGTAAACCCTAGAGATGGTTGTGTGGGAAAATCCCAGTAGATAAGCAATTTCTGAAATACTCAGACAAGTTTATTCAGCAATCCCCAAAAGTCATTCCCCATTCTTCCGCGTTTTGATGCTTACTTTAAATTTCAGCAGGTTGTCTTCACCGTGCCTATATGCCTAAATGCACCAGCATATTGCCATATATTTGGCTAATTAGATATTTGCTTTACTGAGCAGTTTGAACAGTTGTACCAAATGAAATGCCCAGTGAGTCTATGTTACAACATTACTAATCAAGAAATCAATAAAAATGTATAAAAGTCTATAAAAAGCCAAAATATTTAAACTTGGCACATTTCCTGTTAAAGTTTGTATCTTTGCCCATTTCCTTTTTTTCTGTCACTCTGTCTAAATACCTATTTACTTTTTCATCATTGACCTCAAACTCCAACTCCTTCTGGGAAAACAACAGTGCAAAACTGAATGAAAACATTTTCAGTGGAGGACACTGCAGTTTCCAAGCCAGACGAAGGCGCGTTACATCAGGAGCATGACCAGGTGTTTGCTTTCGGCTTTGTTTTTTGTTTTTGTCTTCAAACTCACAGCACTGTCAATTCGCCCTGAGTTCAACAGCTACATCCCAAGAGAGGGCACCTGGCAAAACTGTGGCACGTGTCATGAACATGTCACCATTTCGGTAAACAAAAATAAATCTGTGCTCTCTGTCACTCACTACCATTCTTAGTTGCCAGATTTAGCTGCCTGTGAGTTGCTCTTCCCAGAAACTCAATTTCAAATCGAGGGTCTCTGCTGTTATAAGGTGGAGGAGATCTAGTACGCATTTCATACGTGTAAAAGTGATCATAATCTGACTTGCAAAGAGCAATTCCAGCACTGCAGGAGAGCTTCAGCGCTCACAAAGAAACCTTAAGGTGGAGAACATTTAGGTGAGGTCTCTTGTCCTTGTTTTTTATAGACAAAGTCTTCCATGTTATATATCCAGAGGTCCTTTGGTGCATCTAGATTAGCAAACAGTCAGAAAATAGTAGTCTATCAACTAAAAATATACTTTTTAAAAACAAAATAATGCAAACACTTCTGCAGACACATGATAAATGATAGCCTCTGGTAATAATAATGTGACCTGATTTAAACTGTATTGTTCTAAATGAGCTTAACTGAATTTGTAACACACTTTGAACCCCTTTTTTTGAACAGGGGCTTATTGTTGTTAACAGAGGTTAATAAAGCCAAGAAAGAATGAGAATGAGGAAAAGTGGGAACATTTTGGAAACTGGTTTAATTCTTTCTAAATGCCTGAATGCAACTGAAATGGATCATGTTCCAGCAGGTGCTCTTAATACTGTATCAGATCGCAGAATAAATATATCCACAAATTATAATGGAAATCTATGTTCGGGAAGAAGAGGGCTTTCCAAAGCTTGTTGTTATATTTTTATCCTAACCCTCAATAAGAAGACCCTCCTAAGCTGCGACTGAGACTCTCAGTCATCCTTCTCACTCACTATTTGTTAATAGACCTCTCTGCACTGAATCATACTTGTTATTAAACCCTGTCTCTCTTCCACAGCATGTCTTTTATCCTGTCTTCCTTCTCTCACCCCAACTGATCGCGGCAAATGGCAGCCCCTCCCTGAGCCTGGTTCTGCCGGAGGTTTCTTTCTGTTAAAAGGGAGTTTTTCCTTCCCACTGTCGCCAAAGTGCTTGCTCATAGGGGGTCATATGATTGTTGGGTTTTTCTCTGTATGTATTATTGTAGGGTCTATCTTACAATATAAAGCGCCTTAAGGTGACTGTTTTTGTGATTTGTCACTGCATAAATAAAATTGAATTGAATTGAGACTACAGTTACACACAAGCAGGGAGCAGTTTTCTGGGCCCTAGCCTCCATTACATTTTTTTACTCATTGTCTGTGTGTACAGGTGGCTGTTTGGAGAAACCGTCTGCCAGGTGTATGCTATGTGTGGAGTGCTGTTTGGTCTCTGCAGCTTGACAAACCTCACAGTGCTCTCCTTAGTGTGCTGCCTTAAAGTCTGCGTCCCCAACCACGGTGAGGGAGGAATAAATTGATAAGCATGATGTTGTCAAAGCTACAGAAACTTTCCCAGCAGCAGGAGTAAAATCACCATAATAACTTCAAGGCACCTTTTTCCATCTCCTCTCTTATCAGGTAACAAGTTCTCCTCATCACATGCCCGCCTCCTGGTGGCCGGAGTGTGGTGTTACGCATCTGTGTTTGCTGTGGGGCCACTGGCACACTGGGGACATTACAGTCTTGAGCCTTATGGGACAGCGTGCTGCATTGACTGGCATGCACCCAACTATGAGCTTTCAGCTTTGTCTTACATTATCTGCCTTTTCTTCTTTTGCTATGTACTGCCCTGCAGTATCATCTTCTTCTCCTACACTTTCATTCTGCTGACCGTGCGGGGGTCACGTCAGGCCGTCCAGCAGCATGTGTCACCACAGACCAAGACCACCAATGCACACACTCTCATTGTCAAGGTCAGAGGTTACTGCTGTGTCACTTCAGCACCACTGACTATAGCTTTTATAGCTAACAGGATCTGAGTAGGATATGAAAAAATAAATAATTTAAAGGTTATAAATTAAATTGATTACTTGCTTTATCTCTGTACAGTCTTCTGATGCATATGTAGACTTCTGAATGAATAGATTTAAAGCTAAAGTTATAATACTTAAGATATTTGTTTTCATACAAATTTTGCACTAACATGAAACTTAAAAATTAATCTTCTGCATGTCATGTTTTTTGTGCAATGTTGTTTGAATATCTGCATGCATATGTGTGAATGCTTCCTTCTCCACAGCTGTCTGTAGCAGTGTGCATAGGCTTCCTGGCTGCTTGGTCTCCATATGCTGCTGTGGCCATGTGGGCTGCTTTCGGGGATGCCACACAAGTTCCTCCTGCTGCTTTTGCCCTTGCTGCAGTGTTTGCTAAGTCTTCTACCCTCTACAACCCTATGGTCTACCTCCTGTGTAAGCCCAACTTCCGCGAGTGTTTATACAGAGACACTTCTATGTTACGACAGATGATCTACAGGGGCAGTCCGCAGTCCGAGCCGAAAGAACGATTCGGATCCACATCACAGCGCAACAAGGACATGAGCGTCTCCACGCGCTTTTCAAATGGACAGCAGGAGAGCTACGGGGCGTGTCTGCACTGCACTGAGAATGCAGCTCTGTGTCATGTGACACCCCAAAGGACTGCCTGCATCCTGACTGGATCCACCTACACAGAGGTGACAGTCGGCCAACTCTCAGCCAAACCACAGGCCGAGTTCCTCTAGTGGAACAGCCTGATTCTTTCATAAAGCAAACAAAGGACAACACATGATCAAAAAGACAAAGAGGTTACTGAACAATAGTCTCACTGAGATTTCACCACCTTTGCAAGGAACTTTCATGTCATCCTTCCTGAGTGACTCTTTCATTGTGAAATGAAAACATGATTCCAAAACTCGGATTTTCTTCATCTCAGAAGATTTGCCGCAGAAAAGTATACTTGTAATGTCCTGATGTCTACTTCTGTGTCAGCTTGTTTCCTGTTTCATTTAAATTTGCAGTAATTTAACAGGATTCCAAGAGAGCAGAAAATGAGACAGCAGAACCCCCTCCAGCTTAAAGGTTAATTAGGAAAATGTGTACCTCAGTGTGCATCATGAGGATAAACTACGTTTAATATTCCACCAGCGCCAACTGAGTATATTATAAGAGCGTATTGCAGTCCAGGACTGTGAAAAAGATTGTTTAGGTTTCTTTACATTAAGGACCGTGATACTGTACATAAAGGGGTATTCAACCCAAAATGATCAAGTATTCACCCCCTGTAGGAGTGAATGTCTGAATTAATGTTTTGTCCTTGTCAATAGTGGGATGTACTCTAACGGAGACATAAAATCAAACTGGCAGCTGCAGTTTTGTGGTATGAACAACACAACCAAATTTCCCCACTTCTTCCAGCCTACAGGGTCTTTGAGAGGTTTAATGTTAGAGAGAGTGCTCTAAGCGGAAGATCACTTCAGTTAAGAGGCCTGTACTTCCAGGGCTCCACCGTGTAACCTGCTGTCATTTTCTAAACACAGACTGTTGAACAAAATAGTTCCACATTAATTTTTACATAGGTTTAGATTTTTATTTCTTAAAAAGCACTGCATATGACTCCCTTTGATTTAAAGAAACTCTCATTTTGGCTGTGGGGCCTCTCTTCTCTTGTTGATTTTAACTTATTTAGATCTTAGCAAACTAATATTAAAGGGAGCCCACTCTATTAAGGAAACTTAATAACCTGTCATTTCAAATCATTCTATTTAAACAGTCGACTGATTAGGAAGCGAAAAATCAGTTTCTGCAGTATTTTACATCAGTACAAAGAAAAAGATTTCCAAAGTAGCCCATACTAAAGACTGAAGGTGCTTGAGAATTATTTTACTCACTGAATCTTTAAATATTTTTAATTCATGCTCATGGATTCACCTAAACTCATTCACACAAGCTCACACATCAATGCCCATGACCACACATGAACACTCGGTCATACGGTGCTTTTGTCTTGCAGTTTTTTTCTGCTAAAAATATGCATTTACAGCCATCAGTTAAAAAAGCGATTCCTTCAATTTGAATCCATGTCAGTGCAAAAACACAAAGAACTACGTTATATTTAATTTTAGTTATCTTTTATAATGTGGTCCTGTGCTGTGTGACATCATTTGTATATATACATATATTTTTAAAAAGTATCATGTATGTATTGATTTCATTATAAAAAAAAAAGGTTCTTGTTCATTATTATTTACTAAACACAGAAAAACAAACGGATCATTTCGCTGTTTTTTGGGGGCACAGAAAGTTGCATCATCTTACAGAAAGTGAGATCTCAGAAAGATTGAAATAATTTCAAATTATTCATAAAAACACTCTAAAACATGAGGGAAACTGTAAACACAAACTGTACTGAAAATGATCGCAGAACAGAGATTATAATCGAATGTTTAAGATCAGCTCTTATTTCCTGTGAATAAGGCAATATTTAATATTTTCTCCAAGCACTTTAATTATCTGTGAGGAAGCTGCTTTGCTGGGTGTTCATTAACTTGGGAGCACAGCAGGTTCAAATTTACTGCCGATGCAATTTTCCATAAAGCAGTTTATTGACATTACAGGAGGTGCCTCTGTTTAAAATTCCTCAGATGGTGTGCTCTACATGTTGAGCCTGAAACTAATCTGCTCTCAGTTTTTACAGAACCGCATTAGTGTTTTTGTGAAGAAGCTGGATTTGAAACATGAAGACAAATCATCCAAATGTCCTGCTTGTCTTGCAGTGGATATGGCATTTTTGGAGGGGAAAAAAGGCATAAATAAAAAAATAAATGAATAAATATTGTCCTGAATGAGGATAACCTTGGAGGACATTGGTTTTTGGGACTTGAGAGACAACCAACTTATTGCACTGTAATATTTCCATTTTAGCGCAGCTCTATCATATCTTTGTCTGCAACACACAACATTTCAGGAGAAATCTTTCTGAGAAGGCTAATCAAAAATCAAACATCATGATGCTATCAAAGCTGCAAATGTGAGGTTGCCTATCCTATGAAGATCACATGCATGTGCATTTTAAAGCATATGAACAGTAAAATCTATAAGGCATATGACCTAAAGTGATGTACTTGTATTTTCTGCTAAACTGAGCTGAAATGAAAATCTTAACCGCAATCCCAACAGGGAGCACAAGCAAATATGCATGAAGGATCGACTTAGATGCAAAGTAATTTATTTTCCCCCAGTTTGAAAAAAAAAAAAAAAAAAAAAAAAAAAAAAAAAAAAAAAAAAAAAAAAAAAAAAAAAAAAAAAAAAAAAAAAAAAGCCAACCAGCCAGAGAGTGTTCCAGAGTTTACTAAACTAAGTAACTATTGATTAAGAAGTTATTTAAAAGTACTTAAGTCATGAGTTTGTTAAATGTAAAATTTGTATTCAAATCATATCTGGTACCTAAGCTAAGAATACCTATTGGTATTTGTTATTCTATGATTTAGTGTGCCAGCATTTTATTACAGAACCAATTACAGTGTCAGTCTTACTATTTCTGTAGGCATACAGTTCATAGAAAATATAAAAGAAGACATGCCAAAAGTAATTTTGGCATTTTATATGTAGCCATCTTTTGTTGTTTAGAGCCCGAACTGACCATACTTGGAAAGGAGAGCTTGGAGAAGCACGTCTCTTTTTCAAGCCTAATGACTGAATTCTTTTCCGATGAGGACAGAAGACCATCACATCATAACGAGTGAATTTAGCTAACGACATCACAATGATTTGTGTGAAAAAACACGTTGACATGGTATAACATGACGCAAATTGACATTTTGTGAACAGAAGTATACAGAAAAAATGTAAAAGAATACTATCTGATAGTTTATGATATTCCTAATTATGTCTTCCCATTTAATTTCCATAGAATTTCTACCTTGATTTCCACAGTTTGGATGTAATACCACCGTATCGGTGTAATGACTGATGTCTAAAATGTGCTTGAACAAATTCAAGGTTCTTATCTCTTTTACCTGTGAGCTAGATTCGAGCGTGGACCTTCATTATCAGTGTTATTAGCCACAGTCAGAACAGCTCTTAGCCACATCGACCTGTCTACATGGATCTGACACTGCAAATTGGAAATATATCATGTCCATCAGCCATTAGCTCCCTCCACTGTGTCAGCCACATTTACAACCATTTCATATTTATAAATAACACAATTAGGTGAATAACCTTGAGAGGGCTCCTGGCATTGTTTTTTATGATAGCCATCCACGGTAATTACGCATTGATTGAGTCTCCTGACAAACACGGGGGCTAAATGAGAGACAGAGGCTTCCATGGCTCTCTCTTGCTCTCTCCCTCCATTATGAGTGATAACTTTTAGGCCTGACTGCCATGCCATGGTCTTAAATTACCCCAGCAAAGTGAGAAAGCAGGAGGATTGTAGAGCTGAAAAAAAGTGATATTTCATTATCACTTCATGACGTTAGTTACAAATACACAGTGACATGACATTGGTAGCAGATAAATCAGATACCGAAGTGACAACAGGAGCTAATAGGGGTTTGATAGCTAACTAACAGCTGGAATTTATTAAACTCCGAGATAATGACCTGCCTGCTCACATCCTTATTTCATAAACTTAAGTGAAGAATTAAAAATACATGCAAGGCCATTAAGATTCTGTAAGTCGCATTGTGCTCATCATTACATAGATAATATCACATTAAATAGTTCTAAAGCAATGACATTCTTGGGAGAATAATTTGAGTAGAATAATAAAGATACAAAGCCTTCAGCGCGTGTTCATTTTATATAGTCTTTGTCTAATTTAGTTAACTGAATGAGCTATCTTTCTCATTTGTATGAAAGGCCTACCTAAACAGTGATGATAAGCACTAATACACATTTGTGGCTATTGTTAGAAATCAATTAATTAAGTGTCTGTTTTGAATAAACAAAAGATTTCTTATAATTTTTAGCTGTATATAAGTAGGAATGCACGGGCTATCCTTATTATTGCTTGGAGTTTTGAGTCTATCTGAACCATGTGGACAAGAAATCAGTGCAGCAGGTCTTAGTGAATGGGCCCACGATGACCTTTTTAACAACAATACAGCAAAGTAAAAATTATCTTTCTGTCATTTTTTAAATTCCTGAATATTCATGCAATCAAAGTAACTGAATAAGCATGTAAATACTGATTTATGTTCAAACAGCTATCACGGTCCTCGCTTCCAGCAAACATGTCTGGTTCGTATCTGTCACACAGAATCAGTAAGAACACAAAAGAAAATCCTATAAAAACAGTTGAAGCCCACAAAGCAACATCTGACCCAAGACTAAATGACATTTCAGTCCAAAGGTCATAGAAAATTTCCGGAAAGAGCTGTCCTCATGTGATCGCCAACTAGTAACCGTAATGTAGAGTGTCGTAGAGGGGTTGAAGGCCACAACGCTGTTTGCAGGGATGTCACCCTTAATTCACAAGCACATACACGGCAATACTCTACAACTGATAGCAGGTGCTTGCAAACATTTAAAAGATCTTCACAATTGCAGATTTATGCACATCTACCTTTGTGGTGCATATTCTATAAGAAATAGCATCCACAGAAACACACAAACATACACTTTCTATTATATGTAGGACAATTTTGCTTGTGGTAAAATGACCCTGTTGTCATTCATCTTTACATCTCTTCCCTTGAGGTTGTACTGGAGAGAGAGGAAGGCAGAGTGAGAAAGATAGAAGAAAGTGCCTGAGACTGCAAATCCGTTACAAAGGCGAGTCATTGATTCTGGGATGGGGAATTAATGAAGCTTCGGCCGGATATGACAGTACAGTGTCAGACGGTGAAGAGTTATGCAGGCCGTTGGGCTCTGGTAGCCATTAGCTTACAGATAGTGTGTCTGAGAATGACAAAAGAAGAAGCAGGACAAGTTAAAAAAGCATTCATTAGAAAAAAGAAAAAAAAAGGAAGAGAAAGCCAATTTTCTGGCATAACGTAGGCGCATCTTTAGGCATCACTGTTGCTGTTAATGGCAGTTTTCACTCAGAGCTCTTCAAAGTCTGCTCTTATCTCGGATAAACGCTCCGCAGCGTTGTTTCCTTTCTGATGAGTCATGGCTGTGATAAATCAAGTATAATGTGTCTGTTTTGTGCTTGATTTTGCCCAAAAGTGTGTTTCAGACTATATCAAATTTTCTTTTATTCTGATGATTCAAAAGAGATTAAGTGCTTCTGTTACTGCTACACCACTATCATCAGACTTACTACATATGCATGCGGTTGAATATTAAATGCATTGTTCATCTTTGTGTACTGTGTATGGGAGACTATGAACGTCTATACAAAGACAGAAATACACGTGAAGTATTTTTGAGCACACATTTTCTGTGTAATAAAATCACAACACGAAAAGCTAAATAAATCATTTTATGCTTGATTGCTTTTTAAGATAACAACGTTAATTACACATTAAATAGGTATATTGTTATTAAAGGTACAGTAAGTATATTTTGAGGTTATTCATAGAACAGAGAATATTATACTCATAAACATTATAGCACAAAGTTTCAAATTAAACTTTCTTCTGATTTGTTATATTTTACAAGCAAAAGAGTTCAACAGGTAAGTAGTTGTTCCTATGCCAACAACCAGAGCTGTGTGCCCGAGGTGAATATGTTAAGGCCATCGCACCTCACTGGTATGATACAGATTCAAGAGCAGAATTAAAATGTCTGAGAACTGAGCTATTGGTTTATAGGGACTACTTGCACCTACTCTGACCTCATTATTTGAAACAATGGGAATAATGAAAAGCATCATAGGTGTAAAAATTCCCAACGGCTATTTCTTGTAGTTTCTTAATATTTTTCTTAATATTTTAATAATAATAGTTTCAAATGTATATAATCTATCTATAAACCTATCTAAAAACATAGTCAGTTAGCTGAAGGTCAGCAGATAAGACTTTTTTCTAGTTGATACTGACATAGATTGCTAGTCATCGAGGAGACTGATGATGTTTAAAACTTCTGTTCATATTGCTCTGAACTCTGGATCTTACAGTAACAATTTTTGGGGCATTTTTATTATATTATTTTATCTCCATCTGCCTGTTTGATTTACCAAGAACCTAAATTGGCACATAGGTACACCTTAGACCCCTGAAGTTATTTTCTATATCTTTTTAATATCTTTACTATATGATAATGTCATTATCTTGCCTAGGAATCACCTACCAACGGGCTAAAATGGCCCATTTGTAGCTTTTATCGACCTATAACAATTTATAAAAAACACTTTATCATGAAAATAGATTTAGCAACATGGATTGTATTTTACTTTTTATGTAGGCAGATTTCACCTCGCGTGCATGTGTATCTGAAGTGTGAACTTTTGTATGATCTTGCTTGCTGTTCGCATATGGGCGTGCCTTTATCTCTGTGTCATACTCACTTACTGGCCAGAGATAAATAATAGCACAAAGCCCCGAAGCAGCACCAGCACACATTACCCGATAGATCTGAAGTGACAAGTGCTGGGGGCAGATCCATGGCACACACGCTCATGTGACAGTAAGCAGGCTTGTTGGAAACTCACTAAGAGACTCCGAAGTTAGCCGAAGATGTCTCAGAAGAGAAGAAGGCTCTTTATCGCTTTGATTTTGTTCTGATATCACTGCCAATATTTCAGTAATTCACCCCCCGAAAAAAAAGTTACAACATCTGAGCTGTGAAAAAGCGCAACAAATTCAATTCAGAGCTCCATACGGCTTGTGGGACGGCTTCAGACTGTAGCCAACATTTGGACAAGTGGCTTTGAAATCCTCCAATACGGAGTTAAAAATGACAAAAGCCGTGGGAGCAAAGTTTTTTAGCGCTTTTTATTCTCAAGGGCCTTTCTTTAACAAATGATGAAGTCTTCTCTGCCTCTCCTGCACAAAATCTTCGCAGTCTATCCAGCCAGTCAATCATCATTTCCAGGTAATATCTCAGCCACTTTATAACTGAAGGATATCTGCTATGATTTAAACTCGGGAGCAATTTAAAGGAAGTTTGCTAACAGCCTAATCTCGGTTGAGATGAAAAATGTCAATATTCATTCCTGTCAAGGAAAAATATGACACCTGAGATTCCCTGGAGGGGAATGAGAGGTGGGACATGCAGACACACCGGTCGAGCTTTGTCTCACATAACATACACACACACACACACACACACACACCTCTTTGTAGCTCTCAAAAAAAGCCTTCTTTTTTTCTAAAAGCCATGATAGGAGCTCATTGAGGAAAGGTGGCGGCACTGATTATCTGAAGGTATTCCTGTCTGACCTGGATTCGCGGGTTATTAGGGTGAAGTGCTCCGACTGCCTGGCCTCAGTCTCCTCCCTCACCTTTTCGCCCTGCGCACCCACCCTTCCTCTCTCTCCTTCATCTCAGGCCATTAATGCGGAGGCATAGCCGCGCCCGCATCTAAATGTTTCATTATGGCAAGAGTGCAGATACCAATTTCCTTGCCCATCTCTCCTCACTTCTCCCAACATGCTCCTCTTCAGCACCCAGCCACCCCCTCCCCCCAAACCGCACCTCCAACCCACCACCCTCCTTCACCGAGGGAGGAGAGCAAAGCATGACAAATTGAAATAAATGAGAGAGGAGGGAAAAAAAAAAGGTGGCACGGGGACAATGCCGGCGCCCCGGCTCCTCCTTTGGTTGGAAAAGGAGAAAAAGATGATTGGAGAAAGAGGGATGCAGCCAAACAGATCAAGTGAGGAAAGAGGGAAGGGATGGGGGGAGGGGGTTGAGTGATGGTGAGAAAGGCAGATTATTTATCCAACTATTATTATCATTTCAGAACCAGCTGTCCTCTCTCAGCCCTCTGTTTCATCCTCCGCTCCCTCTCTCCGCTTTGTGTAATGAGTGGCAGTAATTGTGGATCTTATTGACCTTTGCGGCTCTTCATTTCCACGCGTGTGTGCATCTGTATGCGCGTGTGCGTGCCACAGGTTCCTGCTGAGGTTATGTACATTACAATATTCCTTCTCATTCGATCCAGCTCAGAAAGCACTCTTAACAATGTTTTGCTATGTAACGTGACAAATTGGTCCGACCCTGTCAGAGAAGAGGATATAGGCAATAATGGTGTCTAGTCAAACAGGGCTACTCGTGTCAAAACAATTCCACTCTGGTCAGCTTTAACGCCTCCTCATTAAGAAGTTTGGGTGAAATGAGAGTTATTTTTAATGGTAACTCCCCGTGCGAAGGTTTATGCTTCGACTTTTTCTTTTTTTTCCACACTGTGATTTTTATTGAAAGTAATTGGCCCTGCTTGCTTCCAAAATTACCACTACATCAATACAATAACAAAAACTACCAAGTCAAACTGAACCAGAATGCAAGATTTACCACAATACAACAGTCGCATTGTTTCACTGACTGATAACATATTCACTTGTGATGTCAAACCAAAGAGCCAAATAGCCCAAGACTATTTGACTTCTTTTGTATTTGCAAACAAAGGAAGTGCCTTTTTTCATTATTCCTTAGGAGTTTGCTTTTTGTTGTGGTCCACAGTCATCTGTCTGGTTTAGAAGCGCAACTTTTATTTCTTATTGTGAAGCGAGAGAAGTGTTTCAGCCTTTGGAAAAATGAAGCCGACATCAGGACAACTGTGCAAAGCAACTAATTAAAACTTTGACTATGTTTTGGCTGTTGATTAGAATAATACTCGCAATTTTCTGTAAAGCTCCTTGGGAAACTCTTTCCCATTTAACAAAATGTATTCAGTACATGTTTAGATTTTTATTTTCTAAAAATGTAGGAAAGAATTTTTTAAAAAATGTTTAAAAAGTAAGAATATTCTATCTATCTATCTATCTATCTATGATAGCTTAAACTCTTCTGGGAAGTTTTACTGTGTTTATGGGAATTTTTGATCATTCTTCCAGAAATGCAGTCAGAGACTGTTGGATGAAGAGGCCTTGCTGGTTGTCTCCACTCTAATTAATCCCAAAGGTGTTCTCTCAGGTTGAGGTCAGGACTCTGTGCAGGCCAGTCAAGTTCTTCTACACCAAACACTCATTCATGACTTAATAGATTGTGCTCTGTTCACTGGTTCTCAGCCATGTTGGAACAGCAAGGGGCCATCCCCAAACTGTTCCCATAAAGTCAGGAGCATTACATTTTCCAAAATGTCTTAGTTCCTTTCACTGAAACTAAGGGGCTGAGCCCAATTCCCGAAAAACAACCCAGCACCATACTCTAATCCCCCCTCCACCAAACTTTACACTTGGCACAGTGCAGTCAGACACGTACCGTTCTCCTGGTTCTCGTGTAGGGTGGGCCAGCATGATATTAAACCATATGAATTAAGAATGGGATGTCACTCAAGTTCATGTGTGTGTTGAAGGCATATAAGCAAATACTTTTGGCAATATAGTGTAACTTGATGTTCATTTTGTACATTGTGGTATTGGAGTGAAAAGATGAAGATAAAGTTTTGTTTTAGGGCGGGCCTACCTTGTGATTCACAACTTGCCGGGATGTAAACATACAGTGTAACATCCAAACATTGCTCGTCAAGAGAGGTTTCAAAACATCAGCAGCAGCCAAAACCCTCAGCTCGAGGCTTCCCAATGGGACTTCACTGGGACAGCACCTTTCCACTGCTTGCAGCAATTCTGAAGGGAACAAAAGAGGTGGTGAGACGAAGGCACAGCGTAAAATAAAAAGACAAAAATCAGAGTTGTTTAAAGTCCTGAATTAAACACAACTAAACATATTGCCAGTGAATTGGCAGAAACTGTTCAGCCTAGTTGCATCAAATCTATAAACCCTAAAAGAGGAGAGCTACACGTGTTTAGTGCTACACATAAAGTACAATCCAGACTTGTCTCCTCCTGAAAACCCAATTTGCAAACAATGAGAAATTTAAATGGAACAATGTGACAAAAGACAGGTGTGACGCTACATTATTAGCGTGTATACTTTCTCTAAGAATCACAGCCTGATATAAATGGGCTAATGTATTCAGTGTTTGAAATGTGAGACAGGAAGAGAAGAGAAACAATGTATTTTTGGATCCAGAAAGAAAGTGATAGAAGTCCTGAATCTGAATTAGCTCCAGTCACCTTCATCTGTCATTTATTGCACCATTCCATCCTCCCTTCTGCTTATTGTGCATGTGAGTGCCCAGCTGTGACAGCTGGAGCACCGGGAGAACTGGTGTGAATGTGTAATGTGTGTAAATGTCTTTCCTCTCCTGCTACTACTGTATTTGCTGAAAGAAGACACCGACTTGAAAACACTGAATAAAAAAGAAACACATTGATACAAAGTTAGTGTTCGAATATAACCAGTTAATTAAGGATTGTGTCTTTCAGGTGTTTCTTTGATAGCCATGGGCACCTGTATAATAAATGAGATAAATAATGCTTAGATGTCTAAGGTAGTTTTACTCCTTTGACTATTTTAAATGCTGAAGCAGGAAATGACTTTAAACACATGGTTGTTGCTAAATGTACTATTTTTAAATCAAAGTGTAATCAGTGCACTGTCACTCGGCATCTTCATCCGACGGCTGACGCTTGCCGCAAGGCTCCGTAGTACTGTTCAAACACCCTGACCAACGTTTTAATCGATTATAAGCTGTTGTTTATTAAAGGCTGGGTTTTACTTTCATGTTGAGTTTCATCTAATTGGTTGGTTATGACAACACTGTACTCATCAGAATAACAGCGGATACCTCAGAACAAGGATGTACTGTTGAAAAAGGACGTCCGCTAGACAACAGACCAGAGCTTGTTTTAATAGAAAACGTTCCATTACTGACCAAATCTTTTTTAACAATGACAGGCTGTTTGGCATTTTAGATCAGAACAAGAACATCTACCATTAACATTAAAAAATTATAGGTGGATTTTTTTTTAATGAAGCATAAAATTTGAGGTTATCAAATGTATCCTCACTGTCTCTGAGTGCACCCAAGACTGCTGTGGGTCACAGATGGGCGTAGCTCGACCCTGGTCCTGAAGGACATGCTGCAGGATTTCCATGTGGGTGAAGTTGGTCCTTGCACCATCAGGAGGTCCCACGTTTAGACAGTCTTGCTGACTTCTGATCATTTCCTTGGTGAAATGTACCCAAACTTCAAAAGTCTGGCTGAGGTAGTGCTGGTAATTCCACTCTGTAGTGTGACAGCAGAGCACGAGTCCAGCATTCAGAACAAAATGAAACAGGCCATGAAAAGTTGTTGGTCAGAGTCAGAGATGTAAAACCCATTCAAAGTGGTGCTGACATTAAAAGTGACCACATAGTGGTGTTCTTCCTCATCTTTTCTCCATATTTCTATTTGCATTTCCTGTTCTGTGTACTGGGACATACTGTGGTAAAGTTGAAAATAAAATAAAATTTTATACATCTTATTATTAGAAATTAAAATGACAGGTAACAAAACATTAGGGTAAAAAGAAATTCACAGACAGGATTGTCTGTCAGACCTGTTTGAAAGAGTGTTATTTTTTTATATTTATCTCAAAATATATTATGTTCAGAGGTGTCATTTTGCTGTTTCAATATTTGCAAATGCTGCACTGTCGTATTCATCTATCAATATTTTAATACATATATGAGTCCAAAAGTCTAAAGCCATGAGTTAAGAAACTTCTGTTTTGCATTTGTTTCCAATTTAACACAAACTGAAAATGTCAGTGATATAAAAAGGGCAAGTTTAAACTACATCTGGTGCACAGTAGTTGAAACATTGAGAGAACTGACTGACAGAAAATGAGGTTTTAAGAATTTATGAGATCATTTTACAGGGACTAACATTAGGCAAAATCGGGATATGCCAGTTCATCAAATGTTATGTCAATAAAGCCCTTTTCAGACATGGAATACACAAGACTGCTGGCTTCATTAGTCTGTCAAAGTAAAGGCATTGTGTCATTCATGCAAAGGTCACTCATATGAAGACGCAACAGCACAAACACCCACTGGATCTGTGAATTGGTCTGACCATTATTAAATTGAGGCATTTAAACTTTGACATGTGAAGTACGCATGTCATTTGCTGTTAGATCCATATAGAGCTTGTCTCTAAGTCAGGGGTCACTCAAAAGGAGAAACATATGGATGCATTTTGCTGCTGTCTTGTTATGTTTGTGATGAAGGACAAACTCCTAAATGCAGTTTGAACAAACTTCAGCTCCTCGTGATGTTTTGTTGATATTTGAGATGAAAAATTAATATGAATATTTTGTGCGTTAAATATATTTTTTAGGCATTGCTATTGGAAGCGTTCACACCACAGAATTTCTCAAAACAAATTTGCAGCATTTACTTTTTCACATCAAACTACAGTTTTCCAATTTTTCACATGTGAATAAACAGATCTGACCAATTAGACCACTGCATTTGGCAAGAAGCATGCTCTTAGCTCAAAACACACACCACTACTGAATCCACAATGATATGAAAATAGTAAAGAAAATATGGTTTCACCTCAGAAAAACAGCTTGATGCTTTTCCAGGTCTCTGAAATGATTTCTTTGCCTCCTCAGATGTGGTCCAAGTTCTGCCAACAAGAGCTTAAGCTGCCCCACTGACATCCTGAAATATGTCCAAAAGTGGTCGTGATACAGCTTCGACTCTTCAATCAAACTATAAAAATTCTCCCTGCTGCTGCCTTCTTGTGAGACATCGATGAACCCAGAATCTCTGCTTCTTCCTTTTCTTGTGTAGAAACATCAGGATCAGCTCATCATTTTTCACGATACGCGACAAATTTGCATCCAAAAAAATTCAGTCATCTACCCAGTTTTCCTGATTTCTCCTACTTTCCCACTTTCCCTTTTACTTTATTAACCCATCTTCACCTGTTTCCTTACCTCACACCCTCCTTACTTCCTTCCCATCATTCTCTCCCTGTTGCCCTCATTACTTCACCCTGGCTACACTCTCTTTATTTTTACTCACTACTGTCCATCTTTTCCTCACCTGTGGCTGCTCCCAGCTTCCTACTTTCACAACATGACTCTCACCCATTCATCTCAGGTTTTTCTGTAAACCTCTGTTCACTTCTCTCCCTACCCATGATCTACTTTTATGTACCCCATCTACTTTTGTTTGTGCTTTTTTTTGTCACCAACCCAAAAGTCATTCATTACCATTCAACTCCCCCACCTGCTTTTATATCTGCATGATCTGGGTCATCTGCCCCTACACATTTATTTTCCTGTGACATAAGTGGCTTACAGACCACCCTGCCACACAGAAAACAAAACAAAACAAAACAAAGCAAAACCATTTCTGTCTCTGATTCATGTTTTAGACATGACAGCAAAGGATCACGGCCACCACAGTCATGCACCAAATCCAGACAATAATCCCTTGCAAAGGTAAAATCAGAGCGAACATAGTTATTATGAACTGTGGGACCTTGAAAATAAAATAAAAACGGATCCATTATTAAAAGCTGAAAACACAATAATCCAAAGAGTTTCTACAGAGCACTTCAACAAGTAGTTAGTGCACATTTTCAAAACACACACAGACAGAACTGCTGGAAAAAACTGACTAATGCACAGTTGTGATCTGTGACACTGGCTTTTTGCAAAATGTTAATAAGATTGAGAACAATTTGTACCATTTACAAATTAGGAAGCTTAATTATGGCACACTAGTGGCTCAGTAAAAGACAGTCTAATTATCAATATTATAAGAAAGTAGTTAGTGATAAAACTTATCCTGATGTGATGATCGTAGATGACTAGATATTACACATTTCCTGTTCCTTAAGAAAGGATATAGTACTTTAGGACCATAGACTTTATGTAAAAGATACACAAAGCCAAAAAGACATCAGCTATTGGTTTTAGAATCTGTCTTTTAAAGTTAAAAATAATAAATTTAATGGTACCAGCGTGTCCCAAAAACGTAGGAGCAACACAAGTCAGGAAAAGTAAGTGGTACTAAAAAGAACATTTTGTAACTAATTAGGTGGTTTAGCAACAGGTCAATAAAATGTTTGGGTATAAAAAGTACATCTTGGAGAGGCAGAGTTTCTTAGAAGTAATGATGGGCAGAGGTTCACCCATTTGCATAAAACTTTCTCTACAAATTGTGGAAAAATTTCAGAATATTGTTCCTCAATCTAAAATTGAAAAGCCTTTAGTATCATTGACAGTCATATGATTACTTTCATCAAAAGATTCTGATGTTGTGGAAAAATCTCTGCTTGTAAGGGACAAAGCTAAAATCAATATTTCATGCCTCGGGTGGCACTGCATTAAAAAAAGAGACATTATTCTGGCATGGGAATCACTGCATTGTCTGTCAAATGCAAGTTAAAGTTCAATCATGCAAAGAAGAAACCAATGTGTGACAATGTGACGAAGATCCAGAAATGCTGCCGTGTTCTCTGGGCCAAAGCTCATTTAAAATGGACCGACCGCTCTTCTGTGGTTAGACAAACTGAAGATTACGTCTTTTTCAGGAAGACAATATTAAACTGCATATTGAAGTTATTCCAACAGCAGAGCTTTGTAGTAGTCTGGACTGCCTGAAGTCCAAACTTTCGTGTGTTTTCTATGTTCTATTGTGAATAAAATATAAATTTATAACATTTGCAAATCATTTGATTCTGTTTTTTATTTCAATTTTACACAGCATCCCAACATTTTTGTGAATTTGGGTTTAAGAAGCAGCACAGTTGTTTTTGCAATCATTCACATGTATTTCATCTTAGAGTGACTGACATTCACTGACCCCCAATTGCTGGAAAAACTGACCTTTTCTTGTTTGATCAGGGAATTTTGATGCATTTTTAGCACTTTTATTCAATCCCCCTCCGTTCGATCTGCAGCATTATACCATTCAGCCTATACAAACTCCACATTCCCATTATCCATTTCAAATACATTAAAGTCATGTAGCTTCTCAGTAGACAAAAAAACTTTATTTTTGAAAAAGGCTGCATGACACATTTGTAGGAATGTGGTGTAAACAACTCTTTTATCTGTAGGAATGCGGTACGTAAAAATGTGAATGACGATAATTACTATTTATGTTGGTCATTGTTAACAGTTTTTTGAAAACAAAAACAACAAATGAAAAATGTCCTTTAAAATACAAACAACAAAGAACTGAATTAAATGGAAAGAGCACAAATTATTGACCAAATAGATGTAGCCTGAAGTTTACTTTACCACACCTCTCCTTTTTACATAGTGCAAAGCATTCATGGCTCGAAATGAATCCTTAGACAACCAACTGCAGGAGAAAAGTGGCAGGTAGAGAGAACAGCAGAACATCCTACAGGGGAAGAGTGACAGGAGAACAAACATGTGGAGAGCAGATAGGTAGTAGGTGATGAAGATGGTCAGAAAGGCGTTTATAAAGTGATGAGGCTGGAGAGACACATGACTTTATGATCTATTCATACACCTTTGCTCACCATCCTTTATGATTCAAATGTGAGCACACCTTTGGGAATGATCGTAAAACTGAGGTCAAATATAACTCGTTCGCATTCCCGGGATGTCAACTGCTGCTGTTTTGTCAAACTCACTCATATCTCAGAAATATCTGCAAAGTGTCCTTTGATGACAGTGCCTTTAATCACTAAATGTGGATATAAGGAACAAAGTGCACTGTTTAAATGAGTAAACAAATCTGCGTGAAGAGCGAGAGCAGAGTAAATCACATGACTGTCAGTCAGGAGACTTCAGTTTGTGTTATCTTTGGGAGCTTTGGATTTTGCATTCAGTATGGCTTTGTTGTTTAGTTTCCTTTTCACTTGTTATTGGTTAAAGGAAGTAACTGTACTCAGAATTTCCAAAATGTACGTAAAATTTTCACCGGCTTCAAACCTTCGGGTCAGTCGGAGACCTTCTGTGGAGTTTAAATCTTCTCCCACAGTCCAATGACAGGCTTGTTGAAGACTCATAGCTGTGTCTCTGTATGCGTGTGTTGGACTGTTAACGTGTTTAAGTGTACCCCACCTCTTACACTGTTATAGCTCGAAAGGCCCTAGTCTGAATGGTTTAAAACTGCCAACGTTAGGTTGGTGTGTCGAAATAAAACTTGTGTTTTTAAATAAAACATGAACAAAATATTCTCATTTAAGAGAGGAGTAGAAAAGGGAAGAACCCAAACCCTGATCCTGTGCACTGGAGCGGTTTTCTCCACCTTAAGAAGAATTAGCAGGACTACACAACAAACTGATCACATGACCGGTCAGTGGTCAGCTCTCTGCTCAAAACTATTTAGTGACCAAATTAGTTACTTATAAAAAGTATACATTTAATGACTTTGTTACAATAATCTGATTGAAAAGTTTATGTTGTGTGACTGGCTTACTATAATATATAGAAACAGCATCAACATCTACAGTTCATAATACAACTTTCTTGGGTTATTTCATGCTGGAACCAGAAAATTAACTGCTACATGCTCTGGCTAAGGGTTAAGGATGCATTCCTAAATTGAAAGTATGATTTTGGACACTGTGTTTTGTCTCTTTGCATTCTGCTAATAACAGCTACTGTAATTTACTATAGGCACCTTTAATAAGAAAAAGACAACCTTTATCATCTTAGGCCATCAGATACTTCAACTCTGTCAAATACTGGACATATATACAAACTTTGCTTTGGAACACATGCCTTGGTACACCCAAATAACCTGAAATATGTTAGCCATAAAGACTGCATTAAGAGTTTAAGTCAGGGTGGTGATACTTAACTATGGCTTAATTTTCACTTGTTTATTTTCAGTTAGCTTGAAGTTTGGATGAAAATATGTCTATGCTAAAAATTTTCACTAAGAACTACACAGTGGATTCAAATGTGAGACCAAAAGGTCTTGAAGATGCCTCCGAATAGGGCGAGTTGGAATTTGCCACAGCCAAGTTTGATTTTCTGGTAATGTGGAGAGTTTGTTATATAAAATAAGATGTGACACATAATTTTATGTAAATGCCCCTAAACCTACTCTAACTTTGCAGCTTTTTCTATAACTGAATATCAAAGGGACTGAAAAAAGGACCTGTCTTAATGATTACATTACTTACTCATCAGAACAGTTTTATGTTGATTACATTTATTTCCAGTGTTTGAATGTCAACAGCAGAGTAATAACTTTTCTTTTCCAGAAAAAAACTTTGCTAAATATTTATATAAACAAAGATCTCTTTTTCAAGGACACCTTAACAACACAGAGCATTTTCCAATATAACATAACTCACAGCACAGAAGCACTGGGAGTACTGTGGTACAGTGAGGAGGCGGCTGTGACAGGTCAGTACATTGACAGATAACTGTCCTGATGTTGTCTGTCAATTCAGATGATTCTTTATAGAAAAGCCATTCATCCTTGCTCAAGGTTTTCAAATAACCTTAAATACTGGCTTTGACAAAAAAGAAAAACAGACAAAATGAACTGAATATGCTTAATTCCACTCAAGGATAACTGATTTCATGTTCTTCCTTTCACAGAAACTACTCTTTGTATTACAGTAGAGTAACCGAAGATTTGGCTTTGAAAATATAGATAAATGTGATGGCTAGCTTTTAGACTACAACACTTTACTTTGGCTTAAAAATATATATGTATATATATATACTTGCAAAACACTGAGCTGATATGTGGACAACATGAAAATGCATAATAACAGCCTGATTAAATATACAAAAAATATACAAAAAAAATATTTTAAATAATATTGCACAGTGCATCACAGTTAGCATGTGGGACATTAAAAAAAGTAAATTGATAAATGAAACAAACAAAAACTATATTAAAGTCAAATTTTGCACAGCTGAGAGGCAGAAATAGAAACAGTAATATTCACATTACATTCATTTGCAGACTCAAATTTGGACAAACAGACTATTAATATTTTCTGGCACTGTGGTATGATGGCAAATGTCATTTACACATTCACACTTTCTGATATAAAAAAAAAACATTAAAAAATGCTTTTGGTTAAGATAATAATTTAAGTAAGTACTTTCTACCCTGTTTTGTAGCTGGAGTTGCAGATATACAGAGCACTCCTCACTTTTCTTGATAAGTTTGTTGCTATGCCAACAGCAAATGATAAAGTGGCTGAAAAGCATTCCTGAATCATCTGTTTGTATTAGGGTGTTGTATGTTCCATTATACTCAAAGACATTTCAGTACATTTTGAAGGCCACATTACTTAAAAGGGTCTCCAAAGGCAGCTCAACATTATTTTGTACTCGTTGACAACCCCCCCCACCCCCCACCATCTCTGATGATGCGTCACTATTACTAAACTTGCTGTGAGATTTGTGTTGTCCTAACTAGTCTATTACTTTAAGAAAAAGCTACAGAAAATGCAAGCTTATATCGATAAATGTTAGGACCAATTGGGTTATTCAGTCCATTAAAAAAATCAAATCTAGGCCTTTGGAACCCCAAAGTTTGATTCCTAGTTTTGTATTATTAAAGTATCTAAAATTAAATCAGCTTGAGATGACTGTAGTGAACTGTGAACATTCATAAACTGAACTGAATACATGTGCAGCCAGTTGTGAGATACTTTTAGCACTAAGAGGGTCTTGGGTTTGAATTCAGCGCCAGCTGTGGCCTTTCTGTGTGGAGAATAGAATAGAACAACCTTTTATTGTCATTGTACATGTCCAACAAAATTATGGGTGCTCCACGCCAAAAAATAAATAAATAAAAAAAAAATAGTAAAGACATCAGGAAAAAATAGCACACAGAAGAAATATATACAGTTTGCATGTTCTGTTGCTGCCTGTGTGGGTTCCCTGCAGGTGCTAAGACTCTCTGCCACAGCCCAAAGACATGGTTGTTAGGTAAAATGGTGATTCTAAATAGGCCATAGACATGAATGTGAGTCTGAATAGTTGTCTGTCTGTCTTTGTCAACCCTGCTGACGACCCATCGACCCTTCACCCTATGCTAATGTCACTGGCTTTGATTTTGCTGGATGCCCTTTATGGTTTATTACACGGATTTACTCAGAAATAGTTGTTAAACAGGTTTCTTTCATTTTTATCTTTTAATTACAATTCAACCACATATGTCATCATTCGGTGCTCTGACTAGCTAAGTTGTGTATGTACACATGAGTGAAACACCTACCTGAACAGACCCTCAACTGAGCATCTTACTGGCAGCTTTGATGGAATTTTACTTATTAACCGACAAAAAATTATTGAGAATTGCAATTATTAAACTTTAATTTAGCTGGATTATTCTGTAATACCCCAAGTGAAATATGTTATTGCATTTTAACTGGGCAAATTCATTTCCAGCTGCAGTGATGTGTTTTAAACACAGTTCAGACTTATTTTCTTTGTCTCTTTTGAAGGTTCAAATACAAATAATCATTTTCATTTAACTGACATGGCTGAAATACTTCTTAATATAAAGTATGAATTTCAGTAAAAAATCATCTAACAAACACAATCAAAGAAAAAACGGCGCATTCATGCTACCTATTAATTCAATTCAATTCAATTTTATTCATATAGCACCAAATCACAACAACAGTTCCCTCAAGGCACTTTATATTGTAAGGTTAAGACCCTGCAATAATACAGAGAAAACCCCAACAGTCAGATGACCCCTATGAGCAAGCACTTTGGTGACGGTGGGAAAGAAGAACTCCCATTTTAAAGGAAGAAACCTCTGGCAGAACCAGGCTCAGGGAGGGTCTCTACAATTTGCCAGCTTCTCGTGACAGATGGAAAATAATAGTTTTGCCTGAATGAATGGCAGTAATGGCAGTACAAATGTTTGTGTCTGAAACCATGGCGCATATATCAGCGCAATGCAAACTTTTTCATGACTCAACATTGGAATATTTAGTCATAATAGGGACCTAGCAGCCAAGCCAGCAGTCCCAGTGGGTTTCACATCTGAAATTCACTATAACTTTGTCTGCCGTTGTGTGGTTTTGCCATCATGTATTCTGCATCCTGTGTTATATCTCACAACAAGCAGCAGCACACAGAGGCTGCTCCCTGCTAGGAACAGACATTAACTGTGGGGTACTTTGGGGCGGACGCCAGAGAATTAGCCTTTGCGAATATGCATAAAAATCACTTCAATAGACAGAAAGGAAAGAAAGAGGGGGGAAGACAAAGACATTATCTGTGTAGCTGGCATAGATTTCATCAGATAAGACTGTATGTAGACATGTGCTTGCAGGTTTCGTCTGTGGGTGTTTGGGGAAGCAATCATACCAATTACTCTTTGTGTGTGTGTGTGTGTGTGCGTGTGTGTTATAATGAACCCGTTTCTCTTAAATCTTTTGCTCTATTCATAAAATATAGATACTACAGATTCCCATTAGAATTTCAATGGTTATTTATTATTTCTGTGGGATGAATAATTCAATTTTCATTTTTTGCAAAGGCAGCACTCAAAAGGATGAGAAGATAATAGTTGTCATTAACAGCCACTCTCGCTCTCCCTCTCATCCCCTCTTTTTCTGGCTCTTCCTCTTGTTGCTGATGTGACAATATTTTATATTTTCACCCCCATAATAACCAATAGCCAAGTAAAAACTTTACAAATTAAAAAAAAAGAAAAAATGAGACTTTTCCCTCACCGACCTTAATTACCATGTGCATTGAAACAGACCTATTATGTTAATTTCAAAATCATTATTTTTATTCTTGGGCTCTCTAGAGAAACTTACATGACTGACTGTTTAAAATAGTACTTACTTACCTTATACTCCACATTTATCTCCATATTGTACTGTGATATTCCATATTAATCTTATACTCTTATTATAAATGACTGCTCTTGAAAAACACAAGATTTGAACACGGTGCGAAGGGTTGGTCTTCTAAGATGACCATATTAGGTATTTCCACTCTCAATGACATCACAGAGCCAACAGCAGAAAAAGATCTTCTGAAATGTATTATAGCAGTCTGTGAGTATTATTTGTACTCATGCTGACATCACTGTTTGAAATTTAAAATATTTATCTGAGGCTTTTTTGTCTGTGCCTGCTGTTGCCTTAGATGCATTTTCTTGATAGGACTGGTATCAGACATCATATTCTGATGTTGCCCCTCTTACTCAAGGTTGTCAGACATGTTCATTCTAAGATGCTTTTTTAACCTGTTAAGGTTGTAAATGGTGGTTATCTGAGTTACCATACACTGTTAGCTGTAACCAGCCTCGACATTCTCCTTTGAACTCTCTGATCAGCACATTGTTGGGAACAATCTAGGTTTGTCATAGTGATAATCCAGGAAATCTGCACTTACAAAAATTGTGTTGTGGACAAAGTAACCAAGATTACTCTTTCCCCTTGTTCAGTTTGATATTAACATTAGCTAAAGAACCTGGAGCTTAACCTGTAACTGCATGGATGGTTAATTGTTATCAGTTTTCTATTCTCCTGTGCTTTGTTTAAATTCAATTCAATTAAATTTAATTTATACAGCGCCAAATCACAACAACAGTCACCTCAAGGTGCTTTATATTGCAAGGTAGACCCTACAATAATACATACAGAGAAAACCCAACAATCATATGACCCCCTATGAGCAAGCACTTTGGCGACAGTGGGAAGGAAAAAAATCGCTTTTAACAGGATGAAACCTCCGGCAGAACCAGGCTCAGGGAGGGGCGGCCATCTGCTGTGAACGGTTGGAAAGAGAGAGGGAAGACAGGATAAAAGACATGCTGTGGAAGAGAGACAGAGTTTAATAAAAAGTATGTTTAGGACCTTGGAACTTCATGGAATATGGTAGAGATGAGAAAATCACTGTTTTTCATCAGTGGCTTTTGGAACACCTAATTTAAAGAAGTATGCATCAGCACATTTGACCAAGTTTAAATTAACTCCTGGATTCCAAAAGTTGCGGGTTTATGGCATATATGCAGTGTGGGTCCTCACCAGGTGTGTTTCAAACATTTAGATCTATTATAGATATTTAGGGTGCATAGTTAAAACAAGGGGGAAAAGGCATTATTATGTCTTTAATTGATTAACAAATGTGTGCTTAGGGTGATTTATCCTCAAAATTGACCACATTCTCTAGGCCATTCCTGTACTGCACTTCCAGCTTGCCATAGCTTCTGTCTAGAATGCCTTTGAAATATGCTTTGGTCTGTCTGGTGGAATCTCAGGCATTGACTAGAGTGGTCGCGATCACATTACAGCTTGAATGCAAAGAAGCTGTTCCCTCCGGAGAACAACTGGAGACAGGAGGAAACTACTAACCAGGCTCTGTTATGTCTCCAAAAAACCGTAGAGTTATTCTATAATCCTGCCTTGGAAGATAATACTTTTATATTTAAA
>VUQG01044635.1:20767-33253 GCA_015106755.1 Etia nguti | reverse complement strand
TTATTAAAAAAAAAAAATCATATTATTAAAAAAAAAAAAAAAAAGAATTGCAATAAACTTGCAGTGGGGACCATAAAGTAATTTGGGAAATGTTTATTGAACTAATAAATCAAGGGAGTAGTGGTGTAATTTCCTCATAGAGAAACTTGTTTCTGCAACCAGAGAAGTTGCCCCCTAGTGGCGATTGCAGAGACTGCACGTTCATTATGTATTATATTCATTTTAACACAAAAAAGTAATCAACTAGACAAAGGCCAAACAAAGTTTGAAACATCATTTTATCAAATACTGTCAACTACTAATTGTTTACATTAGCAGCCTTTCATCTCAAATAAGGAGGCCCTTGGGCAGCGTAAAATACGTAAAGAGTATTAACATCAGTACCCCTGGAAATACATCTGCAGGCAGAGGTACACAAAGAACGTTCTCTGGGCTTTAAACACTGATTACAGCTGTTAGGCCCAGTCTTGTCTAAAAGGCCCATCTTTTACCAACAACTAATTATTCTCCAATAGTGAAAATGAGTTAAGAGCTGACCTGGCAGGAAACAAGGCACATGAATGCTAATGATATTCAGAGTGTTTTTACATGGTCATGTCGTTTCATGTCTGCTCGACTCATTTATCCGTCGTGTGTTTGTATTTGTCTCAGTGCCATCCCGGCCCCATGCTGACAGAGCTAATGTGCTGAGAGGTTTAAGCTCTCCATCTCCTCACAGACTGGAACAAGCTGGCACAGAAAACTTTCCTGGTGTTTGTTAACATGTTGCCGAGGGAAAGAGCAGTAAAAGGAGTTGTGTGTGAATTCTTTCATGTACTCGTACATCTTCTTCTTTTGTGGTTTTATCAAAACAGCCGTTGCAGCAGAAGTCCTTTGTAATTCTCCACCAAATGGCTTTACTTCTGTTAAGTAAAATGCTGTAGTCATGAATATTATTTATAATGAGATGTGTTTCAACTTTAAGAAAAAATAGAGAAAATTTGAAGACTTTTTTTTAGGAACGTTTGTTTTTTAATGTAAATTATTGTATTGCACCTTGTTAGGTACGCTATTCATCGCCTACAAGGAAACATGCTGATTCTACCAGATATCAACATTCAAAATCAGTGTGTGTGTGTGTGTGTGTGTGTGTGTGTGTTTACACTTTGCACTGACAGGTTTCCATTGTACTGATAGGATATCAACGGGCAGCCGGTGTGTTAATGCCATCAGTCAGTGACGTGAAGGGGGAACATTTCTGGTGCCAAATCTTGATTAGATTCTTTATGAAGACGTTTTAATTTAATCTAATTAAATAACACCACAAAAGCCAAAACGAAGCACGACATGGGCAACACGCGCTGTGAACGAGTCCACGCTGCCTTGAGCAGAGGCTCCTATCTGGAGTTCCTTTCCTCGGAGGATTGTATAATAGATCTGAGGGGTTGCAGAATCAACATAAAATTAATTAAAAATAAAAAGCCCTTTTCCATCCATTAAACCTGAAAATCAGTTAATGTGTCACTCTAACGCCCCACTTTAATTTCTCTTTGGTACCTTTGAACACAACAGACTGCAGCTCCTTTTATTGATTTAAAGTTTAAATATTGTTTTTATGTTTTTTTTGTTTTTTTTATAAAATTGCATTTTTATGGAGGACTGCTTCAAAGAAAAGTTTTTTTAATTTAATTTTTTATTGTTTTTTTGTGGGGGGGTTTTAGCAGCCCTGACAGTGACGTGAATTACAATACTAAGAAGTTGTAACTCATTAAAACCTGGAAGTCACAATCCTTAAGTAACCCTGATTAAGTAACCCTGCAGTCACACTCCATCCTACAGGAAGGACTAATTAGACCCCGAAAGGCTCTCAGTGCTTAATCCAATTGTTACAAAGCTCTATCGTTGTAGTAGAAACATGAATGAGGATGAGGGGGCAGGTAGCGGGAGATCTCGGAGGCCTCGGCGTGTGTCCGTTTCCCTCACCGGAGAACAGATGCCTCTGCTCTGCTCTCTCTTTTTTGGAGCCTTCGGTCTTTTTCATGTCTTGATTATCTTCCAAGGGTGACTTTGACTTTGGAGACTGTCACGCTATTTTTGAATCACACCAAAGTTTCCTTTCCTGTCCTTTGCAAGAGTGAAGGTGAGAGGATGGGAGGTATAAGCCTGGATCAGGTGGGGGAGAGGGGAGAGGGAGAAAAGAGGGAGGCAGATGATGGATTAACTCCTAGTTTCATGGGACTAGCTGGGGTGTGTGATTTTGTGATGAATGATACGAGGTGCGATGCTCTGTAAATATTATTCTCCAGTTCACACACGGCCACCGCCGCGGCGCACATCATAGTCTCACACAGTATCACAGTCTCGCCACATACTCGCCGTTTTTTCCAACTACAGTTGAAAACTTCCCCATTTATTCCGTTTGATGAGGAAAACTGCTTTGTGCTTGAATACAGACACCTTTCACCACCCTTCATGAATGAAATATACAGTCTGTGCTTGATGTGCGATGAGGAGAACATAAAGGTGGTGGCTCGTATGTTCGGGGAACCTTCATGCGTGGCCCATCCTTCCCTCACCCAGACTCCTCCCCTCCGAGTTATCTCCCTCCGAGGCAGCCGAGGCTCCGAAACGGATCACTTTTTAAATCATTCATGAGCGCTCCCCCAGAAAAGAAAGGCATGCAGAAAGCTGAGGGACTGCAATGAGGAATGTGTCATTGCTCCCCTCATATGCGATGATTTATGACACAATGGTTGTAACTGATTTGATAATCACAGTTTATTTCCCCTCCGAAGGGAAGAAAGTTATAGTCAGCGATTTTGCCTGTTTTTCCCTTTATTCCACGTCTTTTTTTTGTTTCACAGATGAATTTTTTTTCTTTAATCCCCGCCCTCTTCGATTGATTTCTCTTTTCTTCCTAAATCCCCCCGCCCGCGCTCACCAACTCATCCCATAAACATCCTTTTAAATTCGCAAATACAATAAAGAATACACCCCACCATGCGCCAGCATCACGCCCTACCCAGCATCTGGTGAGAGGGGAATCTCTTGATACCGCAAGCGTGCTTTAAAGCTGAAAAGCATGCTGGGAATTGTAAGTGGGAGAACATGAGGTAGAGGGAGGGTGTCCTTGGAAAGATGGCTTGTTCTCAGTCGGCCACATTAATTAGCATCGCATTATTACAGGCGTGGCGTGCTCAAAAGCACACAGCGTCTTCGCTCCTGGACGACGTCTGTCATTACTAGCATGTAGACAGGTACAGGTAAACAACTCGTCAACTGGCGCCTCAACATGAGAGACAGGCAATGTGTGTTTGTCTGCAAGGAACACAACGGCTCACGCTGTGATCAGCCGGCGTTTGATGTCGGAGCATCGTCCCATCATGTGCCGTGGAGTCTCAAAGTTTTCAAACCAGCAAAACAAGACAGCAGAAAAAAAGAGACTAGAGAATAAGAAAAATATTGAGTTGTAACAGCTATTAATGATAATTAACACCTTCCACAAAAGTCAGGCCAATACTGTTGATCACATTAAGTGATTAATTGAGCACATCCATTCATTTTCTTAATTGCTTATTCAGTTCAGGGTCTCGAGGGGAGGATCGAGCCTATCTCAGTTGTTACAGGGTGAAAGGAGGGGAAACACATGCTGGACAGGTTGTCTATTGCAGGGTTTAAAAAAATCCATTGTATAGAAATAGACTTTTTTTTTTAACCCGAAATGGCTCTAAACCCCTACCTCCGGACCTTTCAGCTGTACTGCAGTCTGCAAATTTTCATCTTCTCAATAATTCTCAGCACTTTTCTGACTTTTTTGTCATCTGCTGAAGACTCATCTTTATGTGCTGATGTAGCCCAGTCAAAAACTCTATAACAAGATATTGTTATGTCAACTGTGCTTTTCAAGGTCAAGAATTTGCTGCAACTTCCTACTGTGGTAGTAAAGGAGAACAGTCTAGTAAATAGCTCAGTTTACTGACCAGTTTTTCATATATTCCTTGTAAGTTTTAATTAGCTGCTAAATACACGAAGAATAAAGAATTAACACCTTTTTTTCATTTATCACATTATGAAAAAGCAAAATTTTTAATCATAACTTCAGTTTAGTTGGTTGTGTACTTTAGTGTTTCTCAGCTAACCAGCAATCTGATATTAAGTCTCCAAAAATAAATGAGAGAATATTAACAAAGTTATATATGCTACATAGTGTATTAGGGTTAATTAATGCAGTTGGTACTAAAAGTGACAAATAAACACAAGCTTCTTTCAGCTACTCTCTCGATTTGGCTAAGCGTTTTACACCAAATGCTCTTCCTGACGCAACAGTACCAAGGATTTGTGTCTCTTCCCAGTCTCAGTTAAGGAATCTTTCACATGCTCGGCAAATGTGTTAACCTGTACTCTACATACCCATAGAAAAATAAATAATAGCTGTAAAAGAAAGACTGGGTAAGAACAGAACTGATTTATGCTTAAAGCCAAAGCAATTAGTCATGAATAAATATATGTTTAAAGTTTAAAAGCAACATTTAACAGATTAAATTTTAAAAGATTAAAGTAATAGATTAGACAATTGCTGTAATTGACAGCCATGCTTTATTTTTCAGGCATTTAAAAAAAATCATGCCACTTTTTTGCGTGGCTAGAAAAATGTGCAGGATTCATAAAGCACTTGATATGGTTTATTTCTAATCATTATCTCTATTAATAAGAATCTTACTATAATGATTGTAGAGGTGTATGCATTAATTTCTGGCTCTCTTCCACAGAGTCTTATGACCCGTCTCCCTCCCCTCACACCTAACCGGTCGTGGCAGATGACTGCTCTCCCTGAGCCTGTTTTGCTAGAGGTTATTTCCTGTTAAAAGAGAGTTTTTCCTCTCCACTGTTGCCAAATTCTTGCTGACAGGGAATTGTCTGATTGTTGGGATTTTCTCTGTATTATTGTAGGGTCTTTACAATATAAAGCACCTTTAGAGACTACTATTGGGATTTGGGCCTATATAAATAAAACTGAATTGAAAGTTTTCTGGTGATTATCGCCACCCATATATATCATTCTGTTATGTTATGTGTTTGTAAACAACCCAGTTTTTGTCATTTGGCTACATACAGTGGGCTAGCAAAACCCTAACTCCGTCAGTAGGGTTTAGGGTGGGTTTTTGTCAGCATTAATAATAGGAACAAGTCACCTGTGCGTCCTTCAGTGCTACAAACTCTTGGAGATTTGCAAGGTCAATCAAAGAGGTGTTGTTTGTTGAAAGAGTCGTAACAGCAAACGTGACTATTTCTCCCCGAACTTTAACAAATCCTTTTTTCAGGGGTGCTCGGGTCTTATTATGAGAACCCACGCGGGCTCCCCTGTAGTTTGTACGCTGCTCCGCATCCCTTTCAATTTTTCATACAAAGTCATCCCCACCACACAAGTTATGCCCGCCATCCTCACATATTTCACCTGAAGTGACAAGAGGACGACTGATCAGTGAATTTACCTGCTCCAAGTGAATCTTTGAGGTCTTTATTATGCTTATGAATAGAAAATACTGCACCCTTCGATAAAAACGCCTTGATGTTAAACCTCCTTAAAGCAGAGTTCATTCCATTTATTGCAAAATTATGCTGAGAATGTGCCTCAAAAGAGCATAATTATGTATATAGTTTAAATATGACTGTAATTTCATTCAATTCATTTTTTCCCTCCAGTAATTCATTTATAGAGAGATTATTAAGCAGAATATAACAATTACTGAATAAGCGAAACAGTTTCAGCCACTGCTTAGAGTGCTATTAAACACTGTCCTTTCTTCTTCTTCTTTTTTTTAACAAGGACCCCCAAGTTTTACTCTTTGTGCTAATTGTCTTGCTAACTGCACTGGTGGGGTTTTGAAGCTCTGCTTTCCTATTTCCCCTTTCTCCTCCTCTGTTCCTCTCTCCTCATCTCCTCTGGCCTGCGGCTTGGGTAGCTCTCCTCTTGCTATGACTAATGATGTTCTTTCAGTCTCAAGGTTTTAGCAGGATAATTATATTAACCCTTGTCCTCTGGATGATCCCAGCTCAGCTCCTCTTCCCCAGGCACCTCCCCTCCACGGTCTCACCGGAATTAGACTTTAACACATACACGCACACACGCACGCACAGAAACACAAATTGCGCTGTAATACAAAAACTGTTTGCATTCGTACGTGTGTGTTTGCGTCTGGTGTGTATGCACATGTTCAAGTTTTAGTGACTTTTGGGAGACTTTTTGCAAACTAGTTTGTTGTTTGTTTTTGTTTTTGCTTAAATGAAAAGGACATGCATCTAACAAAAAGAAAGCATGTACAGTAAAGTAATTAGATGAGTGGCTAAACACGGGTAAAAGCCTGCGGGTATAGGTTTGCAAATGTGTTTGCACAATGCTAATTTCTGAAAACAGATTTGTAAGTGCATTCATGGTTCAAGTTTCAAGTTCATACAGCGGGTATATGCCATCAGAGAGAAGAGATCTACATATACTAAGTTTTGTGATATACGCAACAGCTTAAAAGCCTAAAAAACAACTTAAAGATCCTGCAAAGATCTATATCGCCCTTGGGGGTTTCAGGACTCTGTGGGGGACCACACAACAGGAAGAACCTCGCATATTGCCCCGGAGTTTCTGTTTCTTCATCACTTTTTCACCCCCCAGCCCCCCCACAAACACACACACCCAGCTGCCTACCTTCATCTATTAGGTCATCTTCCTTGTTTATATCTTAAATAAAGGAGGATGTATAATGACTCCCTCCCTCCAACTCACACCCAATTTCCTCTCTCCCCAGGTGTTAGTCTTTGCTGTAGTGTTCATTAAAACACATTCAGCAGCAGTAAGGACTCTGCAGGGAGGCTGCACTCTAATATCCAGCACAGCCACACGGCGAGCTCAAGACAACCGGGGGCCGGCTGGAGCAAAAGGCTGGACTCTGTCTTTAGTGAAAGAGGGCTGAAGATGCAGTGACATGTCTGCCTCAGTACGACAGTGTCAGCCAGCCTGCATCATTCATGCTGCATCATGCATCATGAATATTACAATGCTGGCATGCAGGCTCTTAAATTACCACCTGCCAAGTGCCAAATGCCAGTAAAATATGTCTTGTGTGTACGAATTAATAAGGGTCACCCATCACAGTGGTCACTGACTTTTGAGGGTGCATCTATTCATGGGAGATAACATTCAGCATATGTTATTTATAGTGCAGTAACTTTTCATCAGAATCATGTAGAGACGACCAAACAAAGAAAACAAAACAAAAAAGAAGGTAAAAATGCCGATGTGGGGCTTTCTCATTTCTGTCTCTATACTAAACACAGAGATTGGTCTAACTGTATATAAAAGTGTACAAGAATGAAGGACGTTTTCTAATTGTTTTTGACGCAGAATCAAAAAATCAAAGATTCTACTCAGCAGCTTCAAACACAAATGCAATTAATGACTTTTAATGATGTCACATATTTTAAGCTTTTTTTAATGTTATCATTTTGATTTATTATCTTAAGGGATTGATCAGTCTGTACAATCCACTCGGTTCGTTGATGGTTCTCATCTCAGGCTGTCAGGCTTTGCTGTTCGGTCACACGTCCCATGGCGTTGCGCTAAAAAACAAAAGGTTTTCTTTTCTCGTCAGTGCCGTCACACACTGGTCCAACCGGTCGCGGCGGGTGTCCGCCCCTCCCGAGCCTGGTAATGTCGAAGGTTTCTTTCTGTTAAAAGGGAGTTTTTCCTTCCCGCTGTCGCCAAGTCCTTGCTTGTTGATTGTTGGGGTTTCCTCTCTATTAATATATAAAAGACCTTACAGTGACTGCTTTTGTGATTTGATGTTGTAGAAACTGAACTGAACTGAATTGAATTAAGCAGTGGAGAGACAACTTCATCAGCCAGAACACGACAGTTCCTTTTGGGAGATTGCATTTTAAAACTTTGGTTCACTTCTGATTCTGCTTTTACTTTCTCTTGTTCATGTGCTGTGTGAGGTTTAGGAAAAGATTGTTGCTTGAGTTAAGACATGTCTGTCCACAACATTAACCCTACATGACTGAAAAGAAGCTCACGTATACCAGTGCATTTAAATCTCATGTCAAGCGGATGTGTTAGAAGATAGATTTATCTTGGTGTTGCCACTGTAAGGTTTCAAGGTGTCATGATACCAGTGCCAATGAAAACATCAGCAAGACGCTGGCAGATTTGACAAAGCGGCAGTATTTGATGCCTGGTGAATGACTGATGTATTTAGGGCAGAGGCAGGCAAAACATGAAGGTGTCAAAAATGCCAGAAATGATTATGAATGTAGTAAGGAAAGCCAAAAACAATTATTTTTATCTTCTATTCCCTTCACCACACAAATTTCTTCATTCATTAACAAAAAAGGGACCAAAGTTTAATTTAAATGGAATTTTGAAAAAAAGAAGAATAAGAAAAACCAGCACACCAGCATCAGCAAATTTAATTTGTTTCCTCACTTGCTCTTTACTCCATATCCTTCCCCTGGATATCTACATCCCACTTATAGTGGCTCCATGGGGACCCTGCTCCTGTTTTGGAGCTGTGGATGTAGTCTCTAGTCTGCTATATTCATGGCTTTACTGACACTGTTTTTTTTTTCTAATATGCAAAATCAAAAGCAAAAAACAATTACATACAGGCAACAAGGGGTTGCCAGAGTAACAACTAAGTGCCTGTACAGTTTATAGATGTACAGTATAATCAGTATTGCTTACATGTCCATTAAAGCAAACTGCATGTTAAAGAGGGGAACCTAACATTCCTGGCTTGGCAGCTTAAATGATTTTCTTGCAGACCACAAATTTTAAGAAACCAGATAATCTCCTCCTGGAACCAAGTCTTAAAGCAAGTTATATATTCAGTGTTGAACTGAGTGAGAAAGTCATTAAAAAAATTGTGACCACATAAAGTATCACAGGAAACAGCAAAGGAAATAAAAAGCAGTATATTAATTACCTCTAGAGAGTGAAAGGCCAGCTAAAATGGTAAACTTTACACGGCTGGCATGAAACTCACACTTGAATTGTTCCAATGTGTAGCTCTGTCACTCCTGGCAGCCTCTGCTGCGCTCAGGAGAAAAGTCCTCTGAGGTCCCAACTGGAGAACAGGATGTGCTAAGGCTCCATTATTTAGATGTTTGATGCTGTGCATATAGTACATACTTCAGAGAGCAGGTACCTCAAAGTGGAGCTGGAGTTAGACTGCTGTTCTTTACATGACCCAACCTGACCAACTGCAGGGCTGCTCCCAGGTCCGAGCGCCAGCTAGGGATCCATGCAATAGCCATTTACTGTATGCTGTGTTAATAATTTACATGCAGGCCTATTCCCAAGCAATCTCTCCCTGTCTAACTATCCCACTGTCCAGTGCATGATCACTTGTTTTTTTTAAACTTAGAGCAAACTGTGCTAAAATAATGAATCACCCCACAAACACGCCAGGGAGGTCACACATCCCAATACACTCCATTGTAGAAACACACACAAACACACAGTGTACAAATTCACACGGGGTGTGGATTGCAAAGACAATCAAGGTCATTCCTTTGAATAATTTAAAGTGTCTTTTTGCCGGACTGTTCACTTCACTTTTTTCCCAGGGCCAAAAACATCCAGTGACCTCTCAACAGTGAACATATTTAGCAAGTGGTGCAAGCGTAAGCGTGTGTGTGTGTGTGTGTGTGTGTTACAAAGAACGGTAGACCATAAACACATAGTTCCTGAGGTCTGCCCCTTGTTCGAATAGATGTTCTTTTTTAAAACGTTTCTACAAAAAATACAAGAACAAAACAAAAAGTTAAAACTGAAAAAATGGAAGGCAGGGAAGGAAGGATTGTTTCCGAAAATATATCTAAAGCATCTGTGGTTTTTTTGCTGTCAACCGTTTACATTAGATAATGACTGATAAAGTGCTTGAGAGGAATGATTTGTTTAAAAAGATGTCATCAGCTCTGGTATTAATGTGAAAGAGTGGGAGGGACTGAGAGAAAACATGTGAAAGAACTGCTGGGGTTGTGAAAAAAGGGCAAACTGTAATTCATGCTCACCATCCAATAGCAGGGGTGGTCAGTTATAGATTACCTGTTTAGTCTGGAGAGAGAGCGGGAGTACACGTGAGTGGATGGATAGCTGAGAGGGAGGGGAAAAAAAAGATGAGGTGTGGTAGAGAAGAGAGGGGACGTTTGAAGAAGCTCGTGCTGCTACGGAAGGTTGCACTCGAGGAAAATCGATCCTCTCCCTTCAGAGAAAGAAATTTATGAAGCTGGAACATAAACGCAGTCATGTCCAATTAGCTGCTCTGAATTTACAAGCTGAGGCAGGGGAGGAAGTGGGAGGGGACGTGGTGATAAAGACTTCAGCAGAAGCCAATAAGGCGTGCTGTTGATCAATGATCTACGCTTCATGGAACTCCCACTCCATGCTCGGTTGCTTCCTCGTATGCTTGGGATGCACTGTGCCGTAGGACTTTCCTGCAGGCTGTCATCGTCTAGCCAGGGAAAGGATGAGTACGACGTGTATGCAAATGCATTTTTCCACAAAGTCATTGGTATTTAGAGCTAAACACAGCTGAATACAATCAAGAAAACAACCGACAGGAAGTAACACTAGAGACAAGATACAAGGGACAGAAGGCTTGAAAATGTAACAGGAAATGAATACCTGAACCACTAAAGGAAACAAACTATAACACAAAAAACAAGGGAAATTACTTAATAAGTAAATAAATACAATAAAGCACACCTAGAACTAGGAAGCCATGAAGATGTCAAAACATAAAAATATATTCACATAAAATATGTTGATATCATATTTTTTTTTTCAAATTTTTTGCATACCAAACTTATTCATATTTGTATGTAAAAATATTTTTTACAGTTAGCTGTTTTGAAAAAAAAAAAGAAGTCTTATCTACTAGTAGTTAGGCTGCGGTGCAAACAGTGTGTGCTGATGAAAAGAACAGCTCTGCCCTTATCTACCTGTGTGAATGCAAACAGTTTAGAAAAAGCACATTTTTATGCACGTGATCATGATCAGAACTATTTTAGAGAACTATGAAAAATGCGTAATGTGCCCTGAATTTACATTTGATAAGGTTCTTGCATAAAAAGTTAAATTAGCCAGTTAAATTTTGAAGGTACATCTACTACCTCTGCCTATAAATTAATATTTCAATGATTTCATTGTTTTTCTTTATTTTTTTAAGTTAGACTGAAGATGCTCTTCCCTCTTCCGTTTTTATGCTCAATCCAATCGGTCTTCCAAACTATTTGTGATCTAACAAAACAAATATATATTCAGAACATGTTTTGAACTCTGATTCAAGGGGCACAGGAAAAACAATTTGTAGACTCAAACCCATCAAATATGCATCATTCTGCATAGAGAAGGTCGAAAATTTAGACACAATTGACAAAAGCTGAATTACAAAAAGTTCCTGCAGCAAACTACGAGCTCAAAACCACAGTAACTGAATCGAATGTGTACCACAAACTGCGGGACTGTTGCATTCGTTATGATTATAGTGCACTTCTCTGCCTCTTTTATCAGCCCTGTCACAGAAATTGTGTTTATGTAATATCAGGATTACACTTTTTAATCAACATAATGAGGAATCTGGCGAGCCGCAAACTAAATCTATCAGTTCACTGAAAATGTGTTTCATTTGTTGGATGCCAAAATATCCAACACTGCAATACAAACACAGTTTGAACAGTAGCATAAGTGTACCACGTAGTATAATTACACTGTTTTATGGGCACAGCCCATAAAACACTTGATTGAGGTTACTGAAATATGCTTTTCTTGCTTTTCGTGTGGTATATAAATAAACAGATTCATAAAGCAGTCAGTTTTGTCATTATACTAATATGATTCAGGCCTCTCTGGGTGTTAAGGCTTTCTGTCTCTGGCAAACAGGCCCTGACATACAATGCCTATTAGCCTAACCCTCTACTATTACTGCAGCAGGTTGTTTAGTCAGTTGTGAGCTTTCCGGTTTCCAGAGAGGGAATAGTTGCGAGTGTCGAGTGGGCCTTCTCAGTGACGGTTGATCGAACACAGAGTGGAGGAGGAGGGAGTCCTCCTGCTGGGTCAGAGCTGCATCAATGCGGTCTGTCATCACAGGTTAGAGCACGTCAATGCAGACCCTCCCTCTACTCCTCCTCCAACTTTCACCACTGTAGTCGGAGAGGCAGGCAGACTGTCAGGGCTTTGACACAACTGCCCTACTCCCTGCTGTACTGACTGCTCAGCCCCCCCACATGGTCTAAATCCCCTCTATTTTCTCCTCAACCCACTCCTCTCAAACACATGTCCGCAACCCAATTTAGTCAATGCACTCTTCGGTGAACACTGATACAGCTGGCTAAAAGGGGAACATACATAAACTGACAGAAGGGGAAAGAGATTCAGGATAAAATGGGAAAACAGAGATCAAGAGAGCCAAAGGAAAGAGTGGAGGAGATGGAATTTTTGGGGGGGGGGTGTCG
>VUQG01044635.1:0-10060 GCA_015106755.1 Etia nguti | reverse complement strand
TTTAAGTGTATCTTAAGAACCTTTTTAAAACCTGCAGGTTAGAAATAGGAATACATACTTTAACTTTTTTCCCAGTTATAATGCTTGATTTTTTTTATATCCACATAAAAAGGCAGTTATATAAACAATATTTTCAATACTATTACCGTTTCCAGGAATATAAAAATGAAAATCCAGGCTTAGTTATTCATTGATTTTGATGTAAAATCAAACAATGATAAGTTGTATTTTTAATGTGTTCTGTGCTTCCCGAGCAGATGTACCTTTTAAAAAACATTACAGCAGCTTATGCTTGGACAGGATGTCATAGTAGTCTCAGCCTTTGTCGTGCCTGTGCCCCAGTTAAGTCAGTGAGCATGCTCAGATAAGGATTAGCGATCTATTGGCAAGAGGCTCTGATCCAATGAGCCCGCTGCCCATTGGTCAGCTGGACATATGGGTGTTTGGTGAGTGGGGAGGGCTGGTCAGAGAAACCAAAATCCTAAAACCCTGTTGTACAGCTACCTATCCAGACACATGACCCCTCGTGACCCATGACTTCATCGTTCATCCAAAATCAGATCCTCTGGACTGAAAAAGAGCCATACGAGCATAACCAGTCACATGCTGAAAACACACATCCGGACGACCATGTGCGCGCACACACACACGCACACACACACATTGATGATGCATTACTCTTCTGAATTACTTGCATTTTTTGAAAAGATTGAACTTGGCCTCACTCGGAGAGATTGGATCATGTCTGGAAAATCATGTGACATATTAATAACATCCATGCGCTCTGCCGCCATCAGGTGTTCCGGCAAAATGTTAACCGCCTATGAATCCCAATGTATTCATTAGTGTGACTCTAAATCAATGTTTAACACTCCAGTAATAAATGATGAGAATGCTAAGACTGACAGGTGGCATTAAAAATTATTGTTATACTTTTTTCCCGGGCTACATTAATTGAAGTGACAAATGATCTCATTACATGCAAATGCATAAAAATGCCAGTGCGCGCCAGCAGACACTACTTGCTCGCTTTAGCACGCGCGCTGAGGCGAGGTGTGTGCATGGAAGAGTGTGTCATGGGACAGTTAGTGAGTCCATTTGCGCAGACAGACAGGCACATATTAAGGGATTTAAAAATGAATCAGCTTAGACTGCCAATGCATTATGTGTGAGAGTGGTGGCACTGTTGCATGGCTGGAAATGATACAAAGGCTTCTTTCTTTCTTTTTAACCCTTTTTCTGTATATACAGAGTCTATTACATTCCACAGCTCTGTTTCTTGGGTTGGAAAATCACATTTCAGCTCTCTAAACCCCCATTATTTCGATACAAGTGAAGGTAGGCACTATAGTGTGAGACTCGCTTAATGTAGTTTAGTTTCGATTGCAGTAGAGTGATATTAGGATTGATAGCTATGAGAGTGTGATGGTTAAAATGCCTTCCTTTACATCTGATTCAGAGTTTGCAAAACCCTCATACCCAAAATCCACTGCTAGCCTAAGTTTAAAACCTACCAGATTCCTCTTCTCCGTCCCTTTCCCAGCTCTGCTTTCAAACCTCTGTGTGGAGCTGGACAGCCTACTGTCCTTCCAGAAATAGATTTGTTACATTGTTGCACCGATGTAGAATGAGTTTTATGATGTACTTTTCGCCAAGCATCTTACAAAGAAGTTTTGATCTTGTTCTCATCATACAGGAAGTTTAAAGTATCCGACTGTACTGGAACATAAGGGGAATAGTCCTGCATAATTTACTGTATTTACATGTATTACATTCTACAAACACACAATAAGCCCTGAGACAGACTGGCAACCTGTCCAGGGGTGTACCCGCATCTTGCCCGTGGCAGCCGGGATAGGCTCCAATCCCCACCCCCCCACATGACCCTGAACTGGATAAGCAGAGAAAATGAATGGATGGATGAATGGCTCACTGGAAACATACACAATATATGTCTTAATTAAATTATTATAAATAAATCAACTGCAAAATAAATATATTAACGATGCAATAAACTGAAGTGTAGAGGAACTGCGCAGCTAGTATTACAACTCAGTTATTCTCTCTCATTAACTGCTTATTGATGATTCACTTAAGTGGAAAATAGCATGACGATCAGCCCGGACATCTCCGCGGTTTCAATGCAGTTTCGTATAATTCGATTATGTGGCAGTCTGGTGCACCTCTGTGCAGCTGTGTTACATTTATAGTGATCCAGCAACTGATTTGTAGCTGTTTTGAAGGTGAGAGATAAGCGTTGCCATTATTTGTCATTGTTTTCGTCTGACGACAAAGCTGAGTGTGTGCAAACACATACGGACACATCCATGTAAGTGCAAAGAAAACGGCGTAATACACTTTGACAAACACTGTGTGATTTCATTTTACAACCACATTAACAATAGTCACACCTTTTAGCAGTCACAGCGTTTTCCAGAAAGGACACAATTTCCAGCACCGAAAGGGTTTGTGGAACAGCTTTTTGAGTTTAGCCTGTCTCAGCAGTGTGAAATCGCACTTTCATTGCGGGTTCTCACTTCCGTTTGTGTGTGAACGTGCGCATACTTTTGTGTGTGAGTGTGTGTGCGCGTATATGTGCTCATTTGAAGGGAAAAAAAAAAGGGGGGAGCGCGAGGCTTTCTTTGGATAAACAATCTGAGGCAGCATCTCTTATGCTAATGCCGGAGCCTGCACATTCCTCATTGCATTTACATTCTCCGTCCTCATGCAACTGATGCAACAGACAGCAGAGCTCCACCAGCAGAAACCCCAGTTACAGAGAGCTCAGCCCCGCTAACACACAATGTGTTACCCACCAGCGCTGCGCCTAAGCCTCTACTGATACCCACGGGAGAATCTGACACACTTCATATTACAACAAAGGTTCACCCTCCGTCACCATCCTTTCTGCCAGAGCAGCGCAGAGTTCCCCTGACACCAGAGGAGTTTAGGCCTTCAGAAACAATCCCCGAACACTTGCATCTGTCGCATCTAGTCCTGAAGAACTCTGCACATGGCTCAGCAGTCGATCTACATCATCGCCACCACCGACACAAGATCACAGAGAAGCCCGATGTCCATCTGCTGACACACCATCACACGCGCTGTGTGCTCACACCTAAGGCACAGTAAGACATAGATAGCAGTAGGTACAGAGTAGAATAGAGGCCCACAGAAATGAGAGTAATCCAATTTAGAATGAGATCGTTTTACAGTCAGTGTGATGGGGTTTACAGGGTGTCGAAGTCTTTTAAAATGGGCAATTTTCAGGCCTAACATGCTTTTATACACAAGCTACCATCACTTTTACGTTGCTCACCATTATATCATATGTCTGAAGCCTTGCTCAGTTTAGGTGCTGACAGTGAAATCCACTTAATGTGGGTGAATGAGCGTGTGAGAGGCTACAAAAAGAAACAGAAAGTTGGATTAGTTCGGCCGACATTGTCTTGGCATCATTTAAAGTCACAGATAGAACTGCAGAGCATCAGAGAATCGGAGACCGAGACTGAGCCCAAATTTATCTGAGCTCACTGCAGCAGATTTTTTTTTAAAAAGACTGCCGGAAGCATTGTGCGAAGTGTCGAGATGAAAACGATCCCGTGTCGTTTGGGGTCATTTCTGGTGGTTTTGGCACAGCGTCAACCTGCCGGTGAGGAAGCGAATGAAGAGCTCCATCACTGTCACGGTTTACTAAGCCCAACTGACTCTTACACATGCGCTTCTTTCAGTCAGCGCGGAGCAAAGGGGGAACACCGAAGGCTCCGGCTGCCAGCGTCTCCTGTCAGATGGTTCGAGCTGAGCTGATTGAGATTAATGCCAAGAATGGTTCGGATCACTCCTATCCCCCCCAAGGCAGCGCGGGTTACTGAGATTAAATGCGTTTATGCTCACCGCTGTGCTACATCAGCCAGTTGAAACAACTGTGATTCAGAATCCTGCTTTCCCACAAGAGAGTTCATCAGCCAGTGTGTGTGCTCTCTCCCTCACTCTCTCACACAGCTGTGACAGATGTGGGGCCAGAGTAGGACATGAGTAGAGGTAGGCAGGGGTTACTATGATGAGATGTAATGATGGCGCAGTGCCAGTTGAGTGAAACGGTCCCGGGTGCTCTGAGAACAGCTGCTGGCGTCTCGTCTCCCTGGAGGCCCTGGGAGAGGGAGGGATGAACAGGAGGAGCGATGTGGGCGGGAGATTGCCTGAAGGGGGATGCTCCGCAGGGGAGCGGGGGACGCTTGCAGGATGCCCCTCTCTCTGGGCAAGAACAACTGGAGACGTACATTGCATGCACGAAAAACACCTCAAGGGGGGGGAGGGGGGGGGACACAGATGGAGGCATCCAGGAGAACTGTATTCTCTAGCGGTCTAGTGATCATTAGTCCCTCAATGACGTGCACGGGGTGGTCACGTTATGCGATTGGCTATCTGTATTTTTAACCATCTCTGTGGTGGATTTTTTTTTTTAATTATTTCTTTTTAATTTATTGAACTGTGCCACTCTGTGGTGCAGTTAACCGAAAAGGTGTAAGCTGGAGGAGGTTTGATCCACAAACTGAACTAGTTTTACATCTCTCTTCTCTAGCCCTAAAAACTTGAAGCAAAGGATTCTGGGTATGGCATAAAGCCCTCTGGGAAAGCGGAATATACAAAGGAAAAAGCTCGGAAAAGGAAAAGCACGAGCAAGTGACAATTATAAATGCAGCAAAAGTGGAATGTGTCTCTCGTATTGATTTGAGATGTTTTGTGTGACTGTGGCAACAAAGAGCACGTTAAATCTCAACAAGAGGAAATCCACCCATAAGAAGAATTTGCTCCGGTATCCATATCGTCTCATGAATATTCATAATTCTAGTTTAATATGATAAAAAGACAACAAGAGCAGAGGTGGATCATCCTCCTCCATTACGCGAGGGAACAAAGTGAAACTTTAGAACGAGTGCAAAAGCAGTCAGAACATTTCATGACATTCAGATAAAAGGAAGTGCATGTCATTTCTTTCACACCCAGAGTGAAAATGTAGTGATGAAGGAGTTTCTCAAGCCTCTCTGACTCTCACAGCTTTTTCCCAAGCCCAGGGCTGAGGCCCCTGATGGGCCAATCCGCTATCTGACAGAGAGAAAGGCAGAGAAGAGGAAAACAAGGTCTCGGAGGAAGAGGGGAAAGCAGGCAGACGATATCAGAAATCTTTACCCACTGCAGTATCAGCCTAATTATAAAGCTCTTATTGTTCAGGTTGTCGAGGATAGGTGCCTGTAAAATACCTCACAGGATGCCCATTCTTTATGCTAACTGTGTTTGCGGGGTGCCAGTCTCCCACAAGTCTGTCCATGAGACACAAAGCAACAACCTCCTCTGAGCATGGGCAGAAAAGGGAGGAAGAAGAGGAGGAAAGAGAAAGAATATGTTAAAAGACAGGTATTTCTTTAACTAATTGTAGTAGATTACTGGATTTCTTTGAGTGTTCAGTTTTGTGATAGAAACGTGACAGCTCATGATTCTAAACTGAAGCAGAAATGTATCTAAATTTCTCCCCTCGCTGACAGACTGTCATTAAGCTTATCCAAAATGTTGGCTCCAGTACATTTATTTGAGTTTAGGCTTAAAAAGAAACACAATTTAAACCCAAATGCATTATGCAATTAAACAGATTAACTATCGCTAGCTTAAATTTGCTCAAAGAATTCAAATACTGTTATGTACTTTCGAGCTATATAAATAAAACTGAATTCCATTGAACATGTTTGTTACATTGTGTTTAGATTTAGGCTGCATTGGAATTAATATAGAAGGCTGATTCAGTGAAAAGTGTTGTTGGTAGGTTTCTGACCATTATTGTAAAAAAGGATTCTCTTTCAATCAGCTAATAAATATCTGCACACCAGCATGGACGATGGGTCCATTGGCGGAAAACTTCTGCAACATATTAATTAAAACTCACGTATGGTGAATATCAGTGATGCCTCTAGGAAGTCACTTTTTGAACAAGTTGGTAGGTTATTTGTACTACTTGATATTTGTATTTCATCTTCATCAGTTTATATATTTGATTATGTGAGAAAAAAAACTAAATTTGTGAAAGATATTTGCCATTGTGTTGTTTCTAATGGGTATAGGCTATTTTGGTGATATATTCACCTGTGCAGGTGCAAAAAAGGTCGGATAGATGTTATTTATGGTTAGCTTTATCAAAGCCTCGTGTTTTAGGTTTTTTTTTTAATATTCTGATTAAATGGCATATACACGTGAAATGTGCTAATCAGACTATAAGTTGTGACTGGATGATTGAAACATTTCAGAAGGGTGTGTGTGTGTGTGAGTGAATGTATGGACATTATCTATGTACTTGATGAAGGTCAATCAGACAAAAACCTTGTGGTTAACGAGACAGTGTGTGGTATTTATATTTCAATTATAAAAGGTCATTAAAATGAACTTTTAGGTAGCTTTGTTGGACTTTTAAAAAGTGTAATATAGATTAGGTTTCTCAGATTGATAAGATAAGACTGTGTTTTTATTAGGTCCTGTTGATTTAATCCCATTGGAAAAGTGCATGAAAACTAACTCAGGCTGATTTTACACTGGGACAGTACAAAAGGTGGACGTAGCTAGGAAGATGTCACTCCATTTATTTGTGTCCCGTTTTGAAGATTTTTCTTGTGGTCATTAACTTGACGTTTTGAAACCATGCTTGTGTTGGCTTCACTTTTCAGACCAGAAAGCTACATCTCCTTTTATATAATCTGTAACCCAAACGGTAACCCAACCAACTAAATCCTGAAGATTACTTTTAAGTTCATCAACTTGAATTAAAGAGGGCAATCAGATGCCTTCATTTCTTCTTTTAGTTTGTTCATCTTTTAAGGGGCAACAGAGAAACAGGCTGGATCAAGATGTGACTCTTTATGTATGTTAATTTGATCATTTGGAAGAGATCAAATTAATAACTACATCTTGCATTGTTGCTTTTTCTGCAAATGAATGTTTTGGATTATGTCAGAAACCCACAAGTCAGAGGAACAGCTGCATGTGACACATGGCCACAAAGCCACATCTTTGTTTGAGCACGGGGAGAAAATGGAGGAGCATTCAGGAGGAGAAACTGAAAGAAAAGGTATCCCTTATGTATGAAGTGTAGCGACTGTAGTTAGTAGCTCAGTGTAGTTAGTGGTGTGCATGGTAAGTAGATTGCACTTCGTAACTTAAAGCAAAAAACAAAAACTGTAAACAGCAGAGCTGTATTTAAATTTTTGTTTCTTATGTTAATCATGGTTGTGATGTGTTAAGTCTCCCACGAGTCTGAAAAACATTCACATGAGATTCGTGGCCACAAAACTACTTCCTCGTCTGAACATGGAGTGGAAAGGGGGGAGGAAGATGAGGAAGAAGAAAGAAAATCCAAAGAGACAGGTATCTAGTGGTGGAAAGTATGAAAATCTACAGCATATGTAGATTTATGTACCTTACTTTACTTGTTGTGCAGATGTGCTGTAGACTTAAATGAAACTTGGCAATCCCTAGGTCCCCTAATACATTGGAAACGACGGAGTATTTATCACAAATTCTCCTCATTATTTCAGTCACAGCTGTGGCGTTTCAGCCCACCACTTGTCTCAGGGACACATACATGAGAGCCAGAGCTACAAAACACCTTCACCTGTGCATAAAGAGAGAGGGGAGGAGCTTAAAGAAAGACATTTGCAAGGATTGATTGGAAGGATACTTTTGCTTAAAAAATAGAAACGTAAGAAATGCTTCAGCCACACCCGTTAGAGGGACATGTAAATAGAGCTCATGGCCATAAAACAGTAACCTCATTTGAGCATGGAGAAAGCGAGGTAGAGAAACAGCATGAAGAGAGAAAATCAGAGACGACGTATCTACCTTTTTGTTTAGTATACTGGTGGTTGTATGCCTAGCTGTAGTTAAAGTGTATAACAGTAGTAGTGTTTGCCATGTGTTACACATCTTCCCGTTAAGTTGATAAAAATATGTGGTGTTTCAGTTTCTCACAAGTCTGAGGAGCTCGTACATGAAACTCACGGACACACATCCACAACCCAATCTCAGCACGGGGAACAGAAGCATGCAGAAAGCAAAGGTACTGCGTTTTGTACACAGTGGTCCAAATGATCTGATGGTGTTGGTTTGAGAATCTGATTTTGTGTGCACACAGGGTTGCTACACCTTTAATAAAGATCATAAACAGAAGATTTTTAGCTTCTTTTGGAAACTTTTACGGTTAAATGCTAACTTTTTATAGAGGCTTTCGAGGGACTTTTTTTGTAAATAATAACTGTGGTGTGACAGTTTTCCACGCGTTTGAAGAACACGACACTCACGGCCACAAAACGACAGCCTCATCTGAGCATGGTGAAAAATCACATGAGGTGGTGCATCGAGACCAAGGAGAAGAACGGAAAGGTGACAGTTCTATATGCAGCTCTGTAGCTAACTGTAGTAAACCTGTAGTGTGCTGATGCAAAACCGCAGAGATGCATTTTAAAAATTTTTTAAACACGCATTCATGACTGTTTTGTGACAGTTTCCCACATGTTTGAGGGGCACACACATGAGACTCGCGGCCACAAAACAACAACCTCACCTGAGCATGGCGACGGGCATGAAGAAAGAAAAGTTGAAAGGAAAGGTATACATATGCACTCTTCCTGCTCATGCTAAACATATGCACTGTAGAATTATATAGCAGAGGGCATAGGCAAGTAAGGAAATATGCAGGTGATGAATGAAAACATGATTTATTTACTACAGAAGCCAGACATGGAAATGTGTCTCAGTTTTGGCTTGTTATGTCAGTGACAATTGTGGTGTTTCAGCTCCCCACAATTTTGTAGACCACGTACACGAGATTCACAGCCACAAAACAACAACCTCATCTGAGCATGGGGAGGAAAGGGAGGAGGAGGAGGAGGAGGAGGAGAGTGAAAGTAAAGGTATTTTTAGAGCATAGTGAGACAAAGTCTTTATAGATTTAAAACGGGCTTTATTAATAAATGAAGCAGAAGAAATTAATGTTTGCCCAACGAGATTTTTTTCTGGTTCTGACTGAAAATTGTGTCAGGAGAACACATACACGAGACCCACAACCACAGAACAACCTCACATGTGCACGGATGGAGACAGGACGAGAATAAAGTAATACATCCTGAAAGAACAGGTATTTTATCTTTTATGTTGTAGTGTCACGTGAATCACAGCACACAGAAGAAATACAACTTGTTAACAATAATAATTGTGTTGTGTCAGACCCCCACACATTGGAGGGGCACGTACATGGTGCTCACGGTCACACAACAACAACCTCATCTGAGCACAGACAGCAGGAGCATATGGAAAGAAAACCAGAAGCTAAAGGTATTGTTGAAATCTAGTAGTGGCAGTTTTTTTTTTAGATTTAATATAGCAATTTAGCTTAATTTTAGTAGTAGTAGCACTATTTGTTGTAATTATTCTGAAATCAAACCAAATAGCCTGATCAAGAACTCGTGCTGTTCTGAAGGTGACTTTTAGCCACAAGTTAAATATGGCAACTCGCTTTTTTTTCTGTTCAAGGTAATTGTGGGTTGCCAGCGCCCAGTGAGTATGTTAAGCTCCTATGTGAGACTCGTGGTCATAAAACATCACGTGGACATGGGGAGGAGGAGCATGTGGGAAGCAAAGCTGAAACAAAAAGTCTCTCAGTTTAATACACAATAGTAACAAGTTTCTTTTTTAAACTCAAAAACCTCCTAAAAATTGGGGCCCGGAAGGATTATATTAAGAAAAAAAATTTCAATTTAATGTCTCAGCAGCTAGATTGTGTAGTGGTTAATTTAAGATATAGTGCTAAATTTTCAGTATACAGTGGTCCCTCGCTATAACGTGGTTCACCTTTCGTGGCCTCGCTGTTTCGCGGATTTTTTTTTTGGTGCAATTCTGCACGTTTTTTTGTTTTTGTTTTTGTTTTATTTTTTACAGCAAATTGTGTTCTGCGTCTTGATTGGCTGTAGACCATTGTCAATCAATCTCCTCCGTGCGGTGTCTCCTGTACAGTACAGAACGC
>VUQG01044634.1:0-15829 GCA_015106755.1 Etia nguti | reverse complement strand
CTACAAGCTGTTCATTCTCATTTACGTGCCCCACCCTCCCTCCCCTTTTCAGTTCTTTAACTTCTTCACTTCTATTCAGTACATGGGGATCTGCCAGGCCCGGGAGCCACCGCCACTCCCCTTTGAGGTCTTCCCCAAATCACAGCTCAATTCATGCCCAAGCCATTCACCCACTGTCAAACTTCAAATGAGGACGTGGACCCAGCGAGTGAAAGCTCAATACAGATGTGAGTACACACAAAAACATTGATGAGTCACAAACACACAGAAACATGTTCTTTTTCATGTATTTTATTTAGTGAAGGATACTGTTACTACAGTATCTTTAATCCTCTCAAGCACCTACAGATTCTGCAAAAGAACAGGTCGAAGACAAAAAATCAGTGTGTAAGATGTGGTTGGCTGTTCACTGTAACAGTTACAGTACAAATGAAGAATGAAGCTAAATAAAGCAGCTTATTGTTGCTATCACAGGTGGATCACTGAGCACCTGTTTGGCTCTGCTGCTGGTTTTTCTTCCCCTTGTGTCATGTACCCTTCACACACTCTTGATCCTTTGAGCTACTTACTCAGACAGTTGTAAGTCAGCTCCAGGTATTTGTACATATGAGGACAGGTGTCACCAAGCATTCCACTGCTTGCTCTCATAGTACAGGTGCGTTTCCCATTACACCTGTGGATGCAGAGCAGCAAGAGTGCAGATGAAATACTGGAACAACTTTAAAACTTAAAGGTAGGTGTAAAGATCCCCAGCTGACAATGTAAATTAAAGACACATTTTTTTGTTTGTTGTTTATCTCATACTATATGATGTGTATGAATGATGTAGATTTGCAAAAGAAGTACAGCACTAATAAAGTAAATCCAAATGAATACTGCTGAGATAGGTCATAACACTGATCACAACCCAGGCTATTATCCCTGGCCGTGTGGGGACAGCAAACGCTGTGAACACAACGGTAAAATATCACAAAGTTCTTCACAAAGTGATGATTGCATGTCCCAGCTCACCCAAATCATAGTTTCAGCTCTGTTTCGCTCTGCGGTAGCTTCAGAAATATGTGTCGTCAGCTACTAAATGAGAGGAAAGTGCCACAGACCAAATCTGTGTAGAATACACACACATGGAGCAGCTGGAAAGATGAACTTGGCCTTAGGAGCTCACACTGATTGTTGGCATTTCTTTGCACTAATGGGTTTGTGGATGGTTCAGCAGCATTTTAATCAGTGAAATATTCATAGTCAAGGCTCATATTTAAGAACTCGTTGGTCACTCAAAGTAAAATATCACATTAATGTTAAAGCTGTACCTTTCAGCAACTTTGCCAGTGGGGTTTGAACACTTGATATTTTGCATGTGTGAGGCCTCCCGTCTGAAGGAGCATATGTTTGGATCACGGCGTCCAAAATCAGCATGGTAGACGTGGATGACATGCCCCTGGTCTGTCAAAGAAAGGAGTGTGTGCTGTTGAAAACTGAAGAAGGGTACTTGGAGAGGCAGTTATCAGAGTGCAGGAGACGTTAAAGTTTGTCAGGTCACATGTGATCTTACCACACTGCAGTTCGACCATAGACTGCTCGCATGTTATGAGGTGAACTGCCAAAGTAACATCAATCAGATTAGGTGGAGCACTTGGAGCATAAGTGAAGCCATGTTTTACTGTTTGAAGCAGGTGTGTGACTCACTTGCTGGCACACAGGTGTAGGTGGTCTGTATGTATTTAAAGGTGTCATTGCAGGGATCTCTTGCAAAGATGGTCGGGGTTACTTCACACACCTTCTTGCCGTCACAGCTGAACAGATAATAGAAAGTACAGTCAGTAGTAGAGCACCATGGGAAATCCCACCAAAGCTGAAAAAAACAGGGGTCTTTCATTGGGTTCTACAAGATTATGGGGTTTTTCATAAGGTAAAAGGAATTCCCAACAAATATCGTCAAATGTAATAAGTTAAAACGTCTTTTTTATCACGGGCAAAATGCCCACAGTCCCAGTTTTGCACTTGATCTCAAGACATCTTCACCTGGCATTTCTTCCTCTGCTATCACTATCCATGAAAGAAAGAAGGCAATCTGATTCACTTTTCATGTGTGACTGTCTTTTATATTAAATTTTCAAAAAGCATTCTCGTTTTCTAGACATGATCTCTTGCATCACTGAAGTTTCACACTATACATACAATACACAGCACATTTCATCCGCTGTTATTCTACAGGATCATATTTATATGTGGTGATCAACAAGTGCACAAGTGCAGTGACATTCATTAATAACAAATACTGGTGTCTTATTAAGACGTATACCTTGTCCTGATGGTGTCTTCAGCACCCTCCAGAGAGCACGCGGTATTGATGGCCACCTCATCAGGTTTCTCTCCACTGCACGTGTTCCGGTCTCTACGCCCATACATGGACTCCTGGACACGAATGACTCCGGTTTCTGTTGGACGTCACAGAGGCAGGTATTCAAACACAACAAAGGAGCTCGCTTACCATCCAGGAAAGTCTGCAGCTGCCATCAGCCTCACAAACTCTTATTTTTACCTGTGCAGAAATACTCGCTGCTTTAGTATGTTTCCCAAATGTCATTTCTGTGTTACATACTTTGTATTCAGATTAGAACCAAATCAAGGATCCCTTAAAGAAATGGGCGTGTTTTCCAAATAGAACTTAGTGATGATTATTCTAAGTGATTATTATACTAATGTGTGTCACTTATTTAGTTTTGAAGCAATGGCTGACTTGTTATGTGAAGGTTCTTCCAGGCTGTGAATGACTGTATGACGTATGTTTGCTGTTTGAAACATTATTTCAAATTACACTTCACAGGTTTTTAAAATCCATCCATCCATTCTCTCCCACCTATCCTCAGAGTGGTGGGGAGGATAATGTACCACCGTGTGTGGCTCCTGGCTCTGTACTACTACTGTGGCATTCTGCATGGACATTTTTGCTAAGGCGGCTGAAAAGATGTGAAAATGACCTATTTGAATAAAAACTGGAAGAATAGGACACTATAGTGTAAACCTTCTCTAGGACAGCGTTCTCTTTTTGGAAATCAGCATGTGGAATTCTGTATTCATCGTTTAAAGTCGGTCCTGAGTGTCTCGCTCTCGTGGTATTTCACTGTGTGTCCATGACGTGAGTCGTGTTCGATATTCGTCCCAAATAAATAAATAGCAATAATACGTTTCTGTTAATATACATCTTAAAAACACTGCAGCGCTGAAAAACATGAACAGCGGTTGGGTCTTACCACAGCTCAGACGGTGGACGTGGTTCCCACATGTGATGACTCTCTGCGCACCTTTAAAACACACATGGAACTATTAGTCTAACACACATATTAAATCTAAGCACACTTAGAAACAATGAAACGAACAGACACTTACCTGTGCTAACAAGCAGACAGGCTGCTGCCAACACTGAAAAACAAAGGAGCAGAATTTATAATGTGGCCAAATATGAAAACATGTGACACTTTAAACTTAAATAAATGAACTGTGGAAAATCTTCTTCAGCTAGAAAACAACATGAATAAGAAAAATGATGAATATACTCACAGAGCGTGCTGCTGAGGTGGAGCATGGTTTCAGAAGACTCAGTGAGACTGATGGTTGCAGCAGAAACACTCAGTATTTATACGTTTGAGTCCGTCTGCAATCTCGTCTTATCGTGCTAAACAAACCTTACCCCCCAGACTTTTGTTGAGCTGGACACATGCCCAAACATGTGGCCAGATGCTCACTCATTTAAGGATTTGACATGATTATACATATATACAAAGAATATACAGTCCCGATCATGGAAACGCTTGCATCAAGCATGCCTCAACATATTTTTGAAGAGATCAACAATAACGGTGGAGCTGCTCATTACTGAGTTCATGTTTAGACCTTTGATTTCTGTTTTGGGGGGTTTACAAGGGTTTTTTTGGAGGTGTGGTCCTAAACTTTTGATCAGCTGTAAAACAGCCCGTTTCAGTTTAAGTGTTGTTTTCAATAAATTGCATGTCCAAAAAAATGTTTTGCCTCACTCCCATTTCTTCTTGTTGCATGTTGAAGCTCTACTTGGAACCTTGTTAAGATCCAACCATGCAAAATATGATTTTTTGCCATTTTTCAAGTGGTCTTAAACTTTTGATCAGGACTGTATATGGTAGAGGGCCCAAGCTTGAAGGATAGACAGACAGGTCTATGTATGTAATGACACTTGGCTCACTGTAACTTCAAAAAGGAATTGAAATTGGGTAATAAAACCCACATGTGTGGGATTTATTAACATTAGAATGTTTAACACAGCTCAGGGTGTATTTGAGCTCAAAAACACAGCAAGCACCCCATTTGGGTCACTTTCCCTGCTGATGCTGACCACAGTCTGCTCCCGATGCCCAAATTCCCTTTTTGCTGATGGGCTCCATTAGGTATGCATAAAATACTGTTTCCACTAAAGAAGCCATGTTTTTATTTTCTGGCCAAAAGCTAAACTATTCTTTATGCTGTTTGTCTTCACAAAGTGAATTACACCAAGTAGAAAAATGTATATCTCCCTCAATTTTATTCTATTGTTTACTTTTGGAGGACACATGGTTTCAGTGAATCAGGAAATACCGAATTGGCTAACACACGATTTACAAATGTTCAACTTACATATTTTCAAAATGTAAGTGTGTAGGTTTATTTCTGTTATCTGTGTGCTTCTGTTTCTGTCAGAGATAAAGCCGTTAGGATTGCATACAAGAATAAACAGAGCAGAAGAAGAGCAAACAGACAAGACAAATAGGACACAAATAGCAGAAAACTCAGCACAAATACAGGCACGCTGCCACCGCACACAAGCATGCATCACTTACAGTAAATCTGATCCTTGCAACACCACAGTCTGCACTATGACCTCTGATAAGTGTTAAATAACAGGCGAATTTTAACCCAAATACTGTGCAATGAGTGCATGCTAGCACTGCTTTAAAGCAGTTTGATGTGTGGAAAAATAAATTCAGATATTTTTAAAATGAAGGTCGTTTCCTTTGATCTGACTTGAGACATTCAGCTCTATGCAAAAGTCTGGGCAAATCTAACTCATGCAGCAGACACACAAAATGTATTCATCTTCTTGCCTTCTAATGTTTATGCCAACAGAAATACAAAAAGTATTTCTTATCTTATTTCCAACCGCTCAATAAAGCTGTAATATCTATAGTAATAAAGTGAGAACATGGTCCTCACTGTTGCTAGGGTGCTAGCTCCAAGCTTGGAGGGTATAACGATGCTAGGTGATGTTTTCGTACTGTCACAGTTACAGCCGCAGGCACGACATCCGACAGGTCAGCCGGGCCGCACTCCAAGGCCAGAAGGAAGGAAAGGCCCTGACTCTGACAATACACTGTTAATATAAGCATCCAATGTAAAGTGACCACATTATAAAAGTTCCAGTCTATGTCATAGTCATAGTTTTATACAGTACACGTAGTTCTTCTGATCGGGATTTTAGCTCTGCAAATCTTTCCTTACTTATTTTACACTACACTGGTTAAAGTATCCACCTATTCGGGAAAGCTGTGATGGCACAGAGGCATGCTTGGAAATATAGTACTGGTACCTTCTGAACTTGTTGCCTGGTCCTCAAACAATTAGATCCTCAAAGAATTTTGCCTGGGAATTTGGCAAAATTCCTCCAAACCTGCTGACGTCAACCATGCGACAGTTTTGCCAAGTGTCTTATAGAGTAGTTAACCGGCAAAGCAGCATTTTATTTCATATTTAGCAAGCAAAGAGGAAAATGGTGCTCAAAAGAGGAGAGAGAGAAGAGAGCAGGATGAGTACAATGACCCGACTTTGTCATTGACTTTGCTGAGTGCAAGGCTCAAAAGATAAAGTCTGAAACATTGTTACTACTGATGTTATAATATGTACTCTTACTGTAATATGAGCGTGTCAGTAAGTGGTCCACTGTAAAGTAATACTCAATGAGGAATTCTTTAAATGAATGTGCTGCTCATGTGGTCATCCACCCAGTCGGTTTGTGGAGACTTCTCCTTTGTTCCATGCTTACAGACTTCGTGGTGTGACCTCATATAACGTCTATGTTCCCACAGCCTGGGATTGCTGTTGTCGTCCATGGTGCTGATTAAAAGCTGATTATTGCTATATATGACTTTATTTTGCACGTGTGATTCTGAGAGAGAGTGAGATGCTGTGTGTGCTCCAGTACAACATGGTGGTAAGGGTCTATCAGAGTTACGACTTTAAATTCATGGAGTGTGAACACTTTGTGTCAGAGTAACAGATGACAAGTTCTGTAGCTAAAATACAATAAAGACTGGCAGGCTTTGTTTTGTATATTAAGCAAGAAAAATGAAGCATGTCTGTTCAGGTTGTGCTCGGCGTGTATGCCGCGGTGTGTGTGTCTAATACTGATCGACTGGGAAAGGAGCGGAGTTCAGCAGGAAGTGTGAAAACATCAAACATCAAAGACGATCAAAAAAATATGAAAAGTGCAGAAAATCGTTACAGTTTTCTGGTTTTCACACTTGGTTGTTTTCACTTTTTTTCGTCTCCGTGGCCGACGTTTGGACGATCAGAGCAGTAAATGGTAAATGGACTGGTTCTTATATAGCGCTTTTCTACTCTTCTGAGCACTCAAAGCGCTTTACACAACTTGTGCATTCACCCATTCACACAAGCACTTCTAAACTCAAGTGCAAACTAATGTACATTCACACACATTCATACTCCGATGGATACATCGGAGAGCAATTTGGGGTTAGTATCTTGCCCAAGGATATTTGGCATGCAGACTGGGGAAGCCAGGAATCGAACCACCAACCTTCCGATCAGTAGATGACCTGCTCTACCACCTGAGCTACAGCCACCCAGTAGTAGCCCATACATCGGCTGTACCACAGACGCTCTCTGTAGGTACACCAAAGCTATGCACAGAATGCCCTCACACCTCTTTTTTGAACTTCTCACTCAGAGTTCATTAAACGGTCTTTTGCTGCACAGTGGAGGATTCTGAGAATATGTAAGAACACAGAAGTTTGTTGTCTAAGCTGTGGCAGGATCTAAGCCCACAGAGCAGTCATCCATATATTTCTGACACATGTTGCACAGCTGTAACATGATGATCTGCAAACTCTCCATAGGTTGTGCATGTGACCATCACACAACGATGTGTGTCCCTTATCATCTACGTTTTCATAACAGTGATTTATGACTTTTTTAGAACTGAAGAGATTTCTGAAGCACTTAATTTTCTGGGCTGGCCTTCATGTCTCAAAATAAGAAACAACCACTCCAGGTGATTATCTCAAGAAGGTGGTCATGACACAGTAATGGAAATAAATGATAGTATAGTTTAATAGTGTGTGCAGGAGCAGAAAAGTCCAATATGGCTGTCCAAACAGAGAAAACGACAAACAGAAGCAAGAAAGTAAACGAGGTTAGCATGTTCCTTGATCGTATTTAGAATTTCCCCTGCTCATCCTTGGAACACACTAAAGGTTACTGCCTTTAGGCCTGGGTTTGAATCTACCCTGAGGCCGTGTACTGCATGTCTTACTCCTGGTCTTTCTGTCTGAAAAACAACAAAATATGACGTTTACATATATGTCTGCACTGAAAACAAACCTGACCTCAGATGATTTTTACACCATAAATAGATTTTAAATCTCCCACAAAGTATTTACAGCAGGTGAGAAACTTTGACTTTCATTGTCAGCTGTGTATACAGTTTTGTCTGCTGTGGATTAAATCATCTTTGTCTTGGAACACTTTGGGTCCAGCTGCCATAAATTGAAGGAGCAAATCTGAAGCCTAACACTGAAGCACGAATCTGAAGTCACGCATACACACACACACACACACACAGCTCGGTCATTGTACAGTATAGTCAAAGACATATTGTTGAAGGTAAATAGTTGTGTAATTTTATCTTTTTTAACCTTAAGACCAACATCAGGGGTATTTGGAAAGTTCACCTCCACATGTTCTCATTAGTTCATGAACTTGGCTATCATAAGACAGACCTATCTCATCCTCAAGGTTTATTATTTAACTACCTTGTCAATATTTGAAAGGCAACATGGCTTAAGACAAACAAAGTAATAAACTGGTTTCCACTGGTAATAGATGAGCCCCCAAGAAAGGCTCTGAAATCATTGACCTTTAGCAGGACCTCCACCGGGTAATGGTCGCTGACAACAAGCGCCTGAATAAAAACACAGGAAGAACAGCCAGTGTCAACAAATCAACAAACTTTGATCTGTTTCAGTAAGTCTAACAAAAGCACAGGGAGATGTGCCTGAAGCCAGCATGTGTTAGTACGCGGGGGTCCATCACCACACCGTCCAAGAGGACGCCATGTTTAACAAACTCTATAGGTGTGTGTGTTTCTATACAGTCCACACACACTGGTACGGATATGCAGACACGTAGGACTGTTACCTGCTCCTCCGTCAGTCCGTATTCCACTTGAAAGTTAAATGGTTTGGCTGAAGAAGGCACGATGGCTCTGTGAAAGGTTTCCCCATTCACAACAATCCTGTTGGAACATGCAGAGAACAGCACACATTTACTCGTGTTTCTTTTTTCATTCACAGGCGGTCACATTTAAGTGTGCTGAAGTCTGCTTACATTTATTTAAAAATATTGCATATTAGCTGCAGTAAACAAAAATCAGCTGATTAATGTACTTTTTTATCAAAGGAAACTTTGTTTCTTGAAAAGTTCTTGGGAACCTCCCCAAATCAAAGCTTTGGGGAGCGTGAGTTTACCTGTCATAGGAGCAGGATGTGGTTGATCGCACGGTGGTGTCAGTGTCGTCTTGGATGAGCCAAATAAGATTCTTGTCTGTAATTAGGCGCACATGCTTCCTGTTCTTCTTAGCGAGGTAGCCACAGTCCGCATTAAAGTCTCCAAGAAGCATCACATTCTGCCCATAATGTTCACGGTTAGATTACAACACAGCGGTTACCATGTAACACCTGTGTTATTTGAATTGTTGTCTGTTTTGATAAATGCCACAATGAGCCCTTACCTCAGTTTTCCACATCTTTCTCACATGTTGCAAAACATCATACAGGGCATTAAGCTCCTTGGTGGTGTTGGACGGAGTGGTGTGCTGAGGTATGAGAACAAACTCCTTTATAGCTGAGGATGGAAATGAGGGTTAGAGTGAGAATTCATTAAACAGCACCAATATTTCCATTGTCTCACACGGAAGCATCGGGGAACCAACCTGTGGTGGGTGCTCTGAAGCGGACAACAAAAGGCTCTCTGGAGAAAGCGTCTGCGTCTCCTGGTTTATTATCAGGGTACTGATATTGGCCCGTGACTGTCACTGTCTCGGTCCTGGACACATTCACATAAAGACAGTGAAGCCAGACACTATTACTATACCTGCACGTAAACGTCTTCTGCACAGAGGTTCAGCTCACCTGTACACAAACACGTACTGCTCTTGGTATGTTTCAGACCTGCCCAGTCTCTCACTGGCCACAGTCTCATATTTATATTTGGTGTCAAACCTAAATGTTAAAAAAACACAGACGGGACAGTGGATCCAGTTCTCGTCATTACATGTCTAAGTGGTAATCGTTAAGTTTAAACATTTATGAGTTGAGTCCAAACCACTCACCTCCAAAGTGATGCAATAATATGTGTCTGTGGGTGTCTGTGTGGAAGCAAATGAATAATCACCGTGTCAGGGAGTCGAGCAGCAGTGGTAAAGCTTTTCCTCTACTGTCTCTCACTTCCTGGAGCAAACACACATCACAGCGTGTGATGATCTGAAATGGAGACACGGCACAGCCATGAAAAGGTGAGTGGGAGTGTGACACACAGAGGAGCCACTCATTATTCGTCACCTGCAGTCTTGCACTGATAAAATTTCCTGCATCCCTAAAAATATTTGTTATATTTGTTCTTTTTGGTCCTGCCCCATATTCCCAAGAGGTTGTCCTTTTCCCAGACCACCGTGTTCCTTGTGACTGATGTCATAAGGAACACGTTGACATTGACTGTGCGCCATCTTGTTGTGCTAAATGAAGCATGGAAGTGTCTTCAGTACAAATGTTTGGACAGAAAATCATAGCCTTTGTTTGGTTGCTTTAGTTAATTTCACAATTTGGTGAACAAATTTTCAAACAGGAAACAAGTTTCTCTGAACAAATCATTTTTACTGATTCACAGAGAAATTCTATTTGGATTTCACTGAACATGGAGTTTATTAGTATCCCCATTAGCTACAGCCAAGTAGTGACTATTCTCCACTAAAGAACAACAACACTGTCCCTCAGCTGTTTAAGCTAAACAGAAGAAAACATCAAAGCACTCTTACCCTGTCTTTTTTTTTTTTTTTAACTTACCCTGGCAAGAGTCCCCATAACGTCACTCTTCTTTGACTTGGATTCCCCAAAGTGTTGTGTGTTGAAGGCACAGATCCTAAAATCTGAACCAGCTTTAGTATCAGTCACATCCACGAGGAAGGTGAGAAGCAGAAGGAGAGACAAACTCATGGCCCACAGCTGGAAGGAAGCACAGTCACCATTGAGAAACATGATGAAACACATTAGCTGAGAGGTGCTACAGGAAAAACCCACTTTTGATGGAAGCTGCCCACTGCAGACCAGGACACCCCACAAGAGCAGACGCTCTGACACTGTCATTCACCTGTCACAGTTCAAACTCACTCACATCCTCACACTCACTAACAAGTTCCACGATGAAGAGATAATCAGTGTTACTCACTTCACCCTGTCAGCGCTCATGCTATGCCTGATCAGTTTATGTGAACATAATTCAAATGTGGACTAAAGAGAAGACAGACCACTTGGTTTGTTATCAGCACTCATTTCAGAAGCCTGTATCTCTGATGGTACGGGTGCATTAGTGACTATGGAACAGGCACATGCAGAAACCACCGGGGCTGAAATGTGTTTACAGCTTTTACAGAAACACATTTCAGCCCTGATGGTGCCTTTCCAAATGTCATCCCATGTCTCTGGCAGAGAGTACCGTGCACATTTCACACAGAAGAGTGCAGGTGCTGGACTGGTGTACCTGTAGGCCAGAATTTTCACCAACTGAAAACATTTGATGGATCATGAAATAAAACATATGGTGACAAGCCAGGAATGAGAATGGATAACAGAAGAAGTTCAAAAACTGGTCTCCACAGTTGAAAGACGAGGGGATGTTATATGGTGATTAACCTGCCTCAGTTCCAGCTATCAGACTTGTTGTTGCTGCCATCAAATCCAGAATATGTTTCTTATAATGGTAAGTATTTCATGGGGTTTCTGTGTTTTCTGTGTTTGGTAAAAAGAGGTCAACAACAAGCCAATACAAATCTAATGGCTGTTTTTGTTGTTTGTGTGTAAACATGAGCTGTGATTATTCTAGTTTCGGTATCTTGTGGTTTTCTGTTTGACACAGCAGTGAAGCTTCCTGTTTTGTTGTGAAATTAAAACTATTCATTTCTCCAATTCGTCCTGACGTCCGAGGATAGGTTTAGCATAAATGTTAGACATGAAAGCATTATTTTCTCATTAAGCACAAGTATCACTTACACTTCACACTATATATTTGTTCTTCCCCTTATCTAATTCAGGGTCAGGGGCCCTGAGAGTCGGGGTCCACCCTGAACAGGTTACCGCCCTGTCACAGGGCCAATGCAAAGAGACAGGCTCACATTTACCCATTCTATGGGCAATTTACAATCTCCAGTTAACCTAAAGCCACTGACTGCATGTCTTTGGACTGTGGGAGAAAGCCAGAGGGAACCCACGAAGGCTCTGCTAGAACACACAACGACCCCAGTCAGATGATTGACTGCGACCCAGGGCCTTCTGGTTGTGAGGCAACAGTGCTAACCACGGCACCACCGTGCTGCCCTGTATTATTATCTATTTAAAATCCAGTTGCATAAAAAGTAAAGGGTCAAAGTGAGTTGAATCTTGTGTATGTATAAAACCTATTGACATATAAACACTTGTTGCCCACAGAGATGATGTTTGCTCCGTGTCCTCTGTCTGTTTTTCTTAAATTTGTTACCATTTCAGCTCCTTAAAAATGTTTTCACATAAATAACTAATAGTATGTTCATAAATAAAATCCATTCATATTTACTTTCAGACAAAATAAAATAAAATACAGCAAATTTGATTACTGGGACATGTGGCAAATTATGTTAGCCAGTTAGCTTTCAGTTATCAGTTCTGTTCATCAGGACGTTCTCAGTGGGAGAAACGTTTCATCATCATCATCATCATCATCCGGTGACTTCTTCAGTCTCAGCTGACTGCAGGTTTCCAACCTTATAAACAGGACATTTATATAATGACTGAAACCAGCCCACTGAATGAACAGTGTGCTGGGAGCTCAGTTCCTTGGTCATTAATGTGCAAATTATCATCACCACTGAATCAACAACCATGAGTACCATTCACAGAGAGTTGGGGAATGGCTGCAATCACAGCATTGTAAGACGGGGACAGATGTACCCTTAAGCCCCCTCCTCGATTCAGAGATGGTCTTTCCCTTTTCACCTAAATGGCTCTATGTTGGAGAAACCAAACAGCCACTCTGCAAACACATGGCCCAACATAGAAGAGCCACCTCAACAGGACAAGACTCATCAGTTTAGACAGAGAAGACCGATGGTTTGAAAGAGGAGTGAAAGAAGCATCTATGTCCACTGTGGACAACCAGCCTCAAACAGAGGGCGGGGCTTACGACACCAACTGTCTGCCACCCACAATCCAGTTTTGAGGTCCGTTCCCAGACATCTCAACCCCCACTCACTTCTTGTGTCAGCTGATCTCAGTAAGTCACAAGATAGGCCACTTATATAAAGTGTCTTGAGGCGACTGTTGTTGTGATTTGGCGCTATATAAATAAAATTGAATTGAATTGAATTGAATAGGGTGAGGCAGGGTGTCACGATGGTTTCACCCGAAACCCCTGCTGATAATGACCCACACCCTTTTTCAAACTTTGGCTCACGTGATGACGTGCATGATCAATAGTGGGTCAACAACCCTCTTAAGGGACAACTCCCACTAGGGTTCTTAGACCTGAAGATGAGAGGTGACACGTCTTCAAGGAACTAAACAAGTCCCGGTGCTTTCTGTCCAAGGTCCTTAATCCCCCCTCAACACTTTGAGACACCCACAGATGTTAGTGCAATCAGGTCAAGAGGGCAAACATTTCTACTGTGGACTGTTGATTACCTGACAGGAAGACCACAGTGTTTAGTTAGTTCAGTCTGTTACTGTTCTTATTGTCTTGAAATGACTGTAACCACATAATTTCCTTAGGGATTAATAAAGTATTCTGATTATCATTATGATTTTTATGGCCTGGAGAACAATGTCCATAAATCCAAACAAGAGAAATATGAAGGAAAACTGACAAGCACACTTAACAGTACAGTCAGTACAAAACAGGACTTATACAAGCTAAGTGTTTAAATACACACATAAGAAATCAGGGAAAGACCACGGCACACATCTGAAACTAATATGGAAAACAAGAAGCAAGCGAAACTACAGAAAACAAGACTATAAAATCCTAAAATGAAACAGAACCTAAAGGTGAAAAAACACAGAGCACTTGGTCAGTGACCATCGCAGGGGTAAAATGATCCTGACTTCATGGGAAACATGGAGAAATAAGTCAAGTTCAGCTATGGTAGGTGTAAAGCTGTTAGTTACACTTCTGCTTTTCACCACAACGCATGAAAGTACAGTGTGTGTGTAGCAGGCTGTATCAGCTGCTGTAATGTGAGCTCTGCTCCAGGTGTTAGATACACTGCTTTAACCCCGACACACAGTGTCAGCTGAGCATAGTAGAGTGTACCTCTCTCTTCCGCTCAGTTTTCTCTGTAGTCATAAACACACACTCACATTACAGCATCAGATTACAGGTCACATTCTCCACTAAGATTGCTTTTCCTTGGCTCGCTCCTTCTATGGTTCGTCAAACTACAGCTTACCAGCTTTGGGACTTCTTGGACTTGTAGGGTGCGTTCGCTTCTTGCTCCCGTCTCTCGAGTGAAACTCAAAGCTAACCCCGCCTTGCTGTTTCCTGTAGGAGGGACTAGAGGGAAGCTCCAGTAGATCTGGTGCTGTGAAAAACTTTCTTCTGTTTATAAGAGATTAAGTCTTCATCGGGCAAATCACTGCAAACATTAACATTTTAATAATTCAAAGTAAATAAAAGAAAGACCAAAAACACCACAAGCCTGCCTGGTTATTTACAGATATATGATATATGACTTGTGTTTTTATTGTAAGGAGGCAAAAGGCAGACCCATGAGACAGTCCACGGGGCCACAGATGAACAGATCAGGGTGAACATGTGGAAAGTTTAAGATAATGCCAACTGGCAGGCCAAAGACAAGAAATGTGTACGCTGCTCCAAAACATTAAAAGAACACTTTTTAATCAGAGTATAGGGTCATGTCATTTATACTTCAGAGATATTGATCTGGTCAGTAAAATAGCAGAAAGGGCTGTTGAACAGTTTGAGCTGCTTAGTTGTTGCTTTTGGTTGGTGTTAAAATAACAGCAGGGGTCATAACTGACCGTTTTTTACTAGGATCAGTGTCACTGCTGGGAATATGGGATGATACCTGGACCCTACAGAGGTCGGACAGGTAGTCGAGCTCCTCCAGTAATGTCACTGCCACATTCAAGAGCATGGAGGAGATTTCAGAGACAGACTGCTGTACGGAGCCGTAGAAGGTCCTCGACCCATAATATAATACCACATGTATGCACACGTTATTAAAACGTTACATGGTGATTATTCTGTATTTATTTCAATATTGTGGTGTACGCACCACCTTCTCAGATCACACCAATGGAAAATGATGAATGAATCAGTTTCACATCACTGTTTCACATCAATGGTCCTTAAAAAAAACACACATTTAGTCAAAGTGCTTAAAAACACTTAAAAAAAATAAAAATAAATCTAGTAATTAGGCGTATCATTGGAAATATTTTTGTATTCATCTGTGAAATTAAGGGGGGATGGCAGTAAAAACACAGTGGAGTTGAGCCCAGCTGAGCTGCGATCTCATCAAGAGCGCTGCCCTTCCAACTGTGGAATAATCACACGGTGTCCTCCCATTCTCGGGAAGTCCAGACGTGTGAACTGTGTCTTTGGTACTGACAAACAGCCAGTGTTAAAGGGAGGCAGTGTCCAAAACACCTGGCACAAGCGGTCTGTGTGAGTCCATCAGCTACCAACGGAGAGACATTGTGGCATACAAAAGAGCACAAGTGAAACCAGCCATTACTTGAGTACAATGAAAAGTGTCCACTACTACCAGTGTCTATACTTTTCATACTATATTTCATTTATTTTTCAATCTTCTCGCGCCAGTGTTTTTCCTGGTGGGCTCTGTTGCTGACTCCGTGGGTCTGCAGGACATCTGTGAGGAAAGAAACTTTCTAAAACCAGCAGACACTGGAATCCAGACCAGTCACTGGATTTTCCCCAGGGTGAATGTTGATAATAATGTGGACACCTGTTCATACATTGAAAAACAAATTGCAAATAGACACAGATACTCCACCCCAGGTCACTACTGCACACACTGGTTCCATCAATGGGAAACTTTTGTGCAGTGGAAGGAAGTGGAGCCATATCATCTATCTTTTATACCTGCAGTCCCCAACCCCCGGGCCACGGACCGGTCCCGTTTGGTACCGGCCCGCGAGAGTTGAGGCTCTGGTGTGAAATTTATGGTTTTCAGGGTTTTTATCGTTGACTCTGTTTCCCTGGGTCTTTTCCCGTGTTGTAGTTGTGTGTCTTATTTTGA
>VUQG01044633.1:24875-45130 GCA_015106755.1 Etia nguti | reverse complement strand
AAATTGGAGTGAAATAAGCCATCTATGTCCACTGTGAACGACCATCTTTGAACAGAGGCGGTGGCTTACGACACCAACTGTCTGCCATCTATAATCCAGTTTTGAGATTCCTTCCCAGATGCCTTAACGCCCACTAACATCCTGGGCTGTTTGACCTAAAGAAATCACATGATAGGGTGGGGCTAGGTTTCACAATGAGTTCACCCGAAACCTCGCTGATTGTGACCTACATCCGTTTTCATACCTTGGCTCATGTGATTAGGTAGAGGATCTATAGGGGGTCCATTGTCCCTCTAGGGGACACTCCCATAGGGCTTAAATCTGGGACTCTCCACCAATTGACCTTAGAACTAAAGAAGCTTCTCAGATGAGATGTGAAACGTCTTCAAGCAACTTAAAGAAGTCCAGATGCTTTTCTTTCCAAGCTCCTTAGACTTTGCTATATGGGCTTGATATTACAGATTTTTTGATCAAATATGGTAGATCTTTACAAAGTTAATGCAATATCAGTGATTTATTGCTTTGTAAATTTTTTAGATGTGAAATAAATGAACTTAGTAAGTAAGTACATTTATTTATTTATATAGTGACTTTCAAGGAATCAAAAGGCATCTCTCTGTAAATAAAACCAACAATACAAAAAAATGTAAAACCAGGAATAAAATGACACCAAAAAAGTGAAAAACTATAACCTGACTGTCAGTTTAAAAAGATATGTTTTCAGCTGCTTTTTGAAAGAGTCCACTGAATTTACAGATTGCAAACTGGACTGTGGAAAAACATGGAATTCTCTCCTCAATCAAAAGATTATTCCTTTTTAAAATGCTTGTGAGTGGGACCACCGGGATCTATAAGATTGTTTTGTAGTTCTTCCTGGAATAAACGTTATATTAAAGTAGTTCCTAAGGCAGTGAGTTTGTAATTTGCGTATAAATTGAATATTAACTACTGGAAATAACAAACAAATAAAATATAAAATACAATTGCTGTTGAATAAAAAACAGAAGGAACTTAAAATATGAAACAGAAAAATGACCACATTTTGGACTACGCTCCAGGGTTGCCAAATATGAATACAGGTAACTTAATGTGGCACAATAACACTCTTATTACCTAACTGATTCTGAATGCCAAAGTGGCTACAATACTACTCATCCTCACCTTCATCAGGAGTGGGAAGGGTCAAATAGCAAACCCAAATAATGTAGATTCCACAAATTTAAAGTTGTGTCTATTAAGGGATTATTTTGGGAAGGACGCCTTCTCAATAAAAGGATTTATTTGGAAGTCAGTATACAGGAAAATAATTACTAAACCACTACCATACAAACCAAATACATACAAAGAAAAACTACGATCTGTGATATGTCACCTTGTGAAATAACAAGACCTGTATTTGCTTGGGTTATCTCTTTTGATTTACCATGACCGTAGTCTGGAACACATAACTCATCTTCAATTATTTTATTGGACATTTATGAAAACATTTAGTCCACCTAGAAATACATAAAATTTTTTGTTTGATGTCTCATTTCAGCGGGATACTTCACGCCACCTGGAATGGTTAACAACTGTTAGAGAAAGCCATGGGTCTGTTGAATTTTCATCTCTGTCTCTGGCTACATCCATCAATGAAAGGGGAATATATTTTATCAAGGCACAAAACCAGAAAAAGGTACACAAATTAATTACATGTCAGTGTTCAATAATTTCAAAATAAATAAAAATAGTTTTAGTTTCTTTATATCTAGAACATGTATTCCTTTCAAAACATTGTAAAGCATTTTCTTGTAATAGTTAGTGTCACCTTTTATGTGAATTTCTTTGTAATTTTATTTGAGTATTATATATATATAAATTCTAAAAAAACAAACATATTTGAACAATTAATTTTTTAGATCAGTTCACCTTTAAGCTGATTTTTCTGTTAACCTTTCACTGTACTAATGTGTGTATATGCATGGGATCATAGTTTCTGGGTCCAAAGACAAACACACTTCTGTAGTAATCATTTCTGATTCTTCCCTTTATAGATTGCTTTAGAGAATTCACTGACCTTGCAAATTGAGGATGGACATGCAAACATGACATATACCTATGAGGACCTGAAAGAGCTGCAAAATAAACTTATGCTTATGTCTGGAAAAAAACAACAAAATCAGAGTGAAGTGGAGTGCTTCACTGAGGTGCGATTTTGCTACATTGATGTTTTAACAATAACTTATATTTTTCTATCACCTGTAATCTTATTTCTTCTTCATATTCAGGTGTTTGAAAACATCCAAAGACTTGCCAAAGCATTTGTAGACCTTCACACTGCAGGGAACCCACTTTTCAGGTGTTGGGAAGCTAAGATTTTTTGTAAAACTCAGAGTGACCCATGTATCATTATGGAAATTAGGTTTTGCAAGACCCTGTGTGGCTTCCAAGTAAATGGAAGTTTAGTTGAACAGCTTACATCTCTATCCAAGAAGATGGAGATGTTTCTTGATGACTGGCAAAACTTCATGGACACACAGAGATTAAATCACTACTACTTAAACTACTTCACAGCAGAACAAATATTCTACTTGTGCAGTGTTCTGATTCCAACAAACATCAATGCAGAACTTGAAGACAAAGCACTGATGATGCTTTCTTTTATCAAAGCAAACTGCACAACATCAGATGTCTGGAGTACATGGAGTAGACTTCATGCAATAAGCAATAGAGAATGCAATAAACTATCTTCACCCAGTGTTAGCCATTTTGCACATGACAGTCACCCAGCACATGAGGTACCCCGGGGTGTGGGTTTGAAAGAACTGGATGAGTTGTGGAATGGCTACATGAAGAACAAGGAAATATTTTTCCATGACTTACTAGACATTAGGAGTTTAGGAGGTCTCTTGCAGTTGATGACAGAAAACCAAAATCAGAATGAGTTGGAAGACGAACCGGTACTCTCAGAGACGAAAGACCATTCACTTAGAAGGGAGTTTCCAAAAGGCCTAAAGTCAAAACAACCTAATCTCATAATCTGCCCACATGATGAGATCCTCACTTCAAGTATCTGCTTGTACATGACCAGTGACTTTGAGCCATTGCCAACTTATGATGAAGTGCTCTTGTGTACCCCTTCAACATCTTCTGAACAAGTAGAGCTTTTCCTGAGAAGATGCCTCACATCAGGTGACATCAGCAAGAAGATTTACACAATGCTGTGGGCAGACCAGCTTTCCTATGATATTAGCTGTGCAATGGAAAAGTGTTTCCAGAAACTGCATTCCCACAAAAAGGATTACAGGCTAGTGATCTTTTGCAGCTCTGATAGAGAGCACACTTATATCCCTACTGCCTTCAGTCAGTACAAAACAGACTTTGTGCCACAAGAGCCACAGGAAAAGATTCAGCAGTACTTGTCCCAGCATTACACTGTTACCTCAGATTACAAGAATGCTATGTTCAAAGGTGGCCATTCTCTGGGTATTGTTGCTTCCAGTCGTGCAGGAGTTGGTGAGTTTTAAATGTGACTTTCTCCCCATCAGTGTTATGTGAAATAATTGTTAAAATAGGTCACCAATAAAACCTTAAAAAATATATCTCTTTTTACGTTTATGCATAAATTTGCTTTAAAAGCTTTAATCCAGACTTTAATAAGGTTTTATTCATGCATTTTGCAATATTATCTACTACAGATAAAGACAATATGTAGTTCCTTTATCACATATTTTTTAGGGGACCCCTATGTAATTTTGTTAAAGTGGTACACTCCTTTAAAAACCATCTTAAAGCATTGTTTGTTGTAATTTAATCTACACAGTTGTCTACACAGCATACAGCAACTTTCAGATTTCAGTGATTTTATTTAAAAATGTCCAGTAATACTTAGCAGTTACTTTAATGTTGACAACAAGTGCAAATATCTTTGAAATAAGTTTCACAATAAATACTATAAGTTTGCAGTATTTATATAGAAAACAGGGTACTTAATTGTATCTTGCTTTGTGTGAAAAATAAAATTATTGCCATGATTTCTGTCAACCAGTTAATAGATTGTTATTCTACCATTTTAGGCAAGTCACTGTATGTCCAAAGACTGTATGAAAAGCTGAAGAAATGTGCCAAACAAGGAACTCCATTTAAGAAGTGCATCAGACTAACTGAACATGAGGTTGATGATCACAAGATTCTTCAGTTTTTGTATGACACACCACAACAAAATGATATTAAGGTGTTTCACTTTGATGTCACATCTTCAGTAAGTAATTTTTAAGTAGCCATAGTGAAAGTGCTGTTATTTATGAGATTATTCATTTAAATGTAAATTTTGATTCTTTGAGAATCCCTTAGCTCTAGTAACACTGATTCTTTTCTCATACGTGATTTATAGGTGCAAAAAGGCCTGAATGAATTGATATTCAAGCTATTCTTTTTGCGGTACCTGATGGATTCAGATGGACAGATGTGGCACTGCAGCCAGAACCACTTATACATCATTGAATTACTAGAAACCACAAATGATCAGAACAGATGTACCACCAGATCAGTGAGTGATTTTACTGTTTGTACAATTTATATACAGATAATTGCTGAACTTATGATTTGCAGTTTGTAGGAGAAGATGGTATTAAGATTGAGAATAGACCTGAATGTTCTAAACTTAATTATATATTTATATGCTTTTAGGGACGAAAGGAAAACTTTGCATTCTTGGATGTTTTCCCGAAGGTGTTTTGCCGTCCACCAAAAGAGGTTATGGCTTTGGAAATGCAAAAAGAACAAAATCCAATCATGGACTGTGATGACCCCCTCATGGATGATGAATGTTTCAGGAGTGAAGCTTATCAAAGACCATACCAGTACCTCACACGTTTTCACAACAATGAAAGTCTTGACAACTTCACTTACTGGGGCATTGAAGGGACTCATGCAAAGTGGCTTCAGATACTCTTAAGCTATTGTGGTATAATCGATCCATCATGGGCAGAGCTGCGTAACTTTGTCTGGTTTCTTAATCTTCAGTTGAAAGACTGTGAGAATTCAGATTTCTGCAAATTTGAGTTAGTTGGAGACACTCTTAGTGGTTTTAAAAACTTTGTGGTTGAGTTCATGATCTTGATGTCCAAAGACTTTGCAACACCATCACTATGCATCACTGACCAAAGCCCAGGGAGGCAACAAGTTGACATCAGTGGACTAAAAGAAAAAGACTTAGCTCTATTCCTCATTAGAAAAAGGTGGGAATCAGAGCCACATCCATACATCTTTTTTAATGATGACCACATGTCCATGACATTCATTGGATTTCACCTTAGGCCCAATGGCCAGCAAGGGGTTGATGCAGTAAATCCTTTGACAGAAGAAGTGATAAAGAAGAACATCATGAGTCAAAGGCTGTACAATGGATTAAAACTTCAGAGAGTTCCTTTTAACATAGATTTTAATCAGCTTCCTAGAGCTGACAAGATTGAGCATCTATGCAATGTTCTTGGCATCAAGTGGCCAACAGATCCCGATGTAACATATGAACTGACCACTGACAATATCCTCAAAATGATGGCAATTCATATGAGATTCAGGTGTGGCATTCCTGTCATCATAATGGGGGAGACAGGATGTGGTAAAACAAGGCTGATAAAATTTATGTGTGAACTAAGAAGATGTGGAGCACCAGCAGAAAACATGAAACTGGTCAAGGTTCATGGAGGAACTACATCAGAAATAATTTATGAGAAAGTGAAGGAAGCGGAAACTCTTGCAAGGACCAATAAAGAGAATCATGATCTTGACTCAGTTCTTTTCTTTGATGAGGCAAATACCACAGAAGCGGTTAATAGCATCAAGGAGGTCCTTTGTGATAATTCAGTGCAAGGAGAAGAGCTTGGCTCTAATACAGGCCTGCAGATAATTGCAGCCTGCAACCCTTACAGAAAACATACAGACCAAATGATCGAGCGGCTGGAAGCATCAGGACTGGGCTACCGGGTTCGGGCTGAGGAGACTGAAGACAGACTTGGCTCTATCCCTCTCCGCCAGCTTGTGTATCGTGTTCATGTGTTACCACCCAGCATGATACCTCTTGTTTGGGATTTTGGACAACTCAATGACACAACAGAGCAAATGTACATCGAACAAATAGTACAACGACAGGTGAAGGCCAGCGCGATTGACAAAAGCTATATCCCAACAATAATTAAAGTGCTATTGTCATCACAAAAGTTCATGAGAGAGAGGAAAGATGAATGCAGCTTTGTCAGTCTGAGAGATGTTGAACGTTGCATGCAAGTATTTCTGTGGTTCCACAAAAATCACCCAATGTTTGCTGAAGCTCTAAAAGACTTTTTACAGCAGCAATCACAGAAAAAACAAAACAAAGCACCTGCTAGTGACAGAGTAATCTGGTCACTCTTGATGGCTACTGGAGTGTGCTATCAGTCCTGTTTGGAGAGCAAAAACAAATATCTGAAAACTATCAGCCAAATTCTTCCTGATGAGTATAAACCACAGAGAATAATGCAGGAAATTCAACTCATGCAGGACCTCCTGCTCAGCGGTGTAAATGTGGGTAAGACAATAGCCAGAAATGAGGCTTTGAAAGAAAACCTTTTTATGATGGTGGTCTGCATTGAGCTGAGAATTCCCCTGTTTATTGTTGGAAAACCAGGAAGCTCCAAATCACTATCTAAAACTCTAGTTGCAGATGCAATGCAGGGTCCCACATCACATTCTGACCTCTACAAAAAGCTAAAGCAAATACATCTAGTGTCTTTCCAGTGCAGCCCTCATTCAACTCCTGAAGGGATCATCAACACATTCAAGCAATGTGCCCGCTTTCAAGAAAGCAAAAACCTGGATGAATATATCTCAGTAGTTGTTCTTGATGAGATTGGATTGGCTGAGGATTCCCCGAAAATGCCACTGAAAGCACTGCACCCATTACTGGAAGAGGGTTGTGTTGATGATGAGCCAAAACCTCATAAAAGGGTTGGGTTCATTGGAATTTCCAACTGGGCACTGGATCCTGCCAAGATGAATCGTGGAATTTTTGTGTCCCGTGGAGATTTAAATAAGCAAGAGCTCATCAAAAGTGCCAAAGGAATCTGCTCCTCTGATCAACATGTTCTTGAAAAGATTAATCGTTTCTTTAAGCCATTTGCAAAAGCATATATGACAGTATGCAAGAAAGGCAAAGGATTTTTTGGTCTGCGAGATTTCTACAGTCTGATAAAAATGTTATTTTCAATTACCAAAATGTCTAATGAACCTCCTACTGCAGATCAGATCACCGGAGCAGTCCTGCGAAACTTCAGTGGAAAAGATGATGTTGATGTAGTTCACATATTTAGCAAAGAACTCAGAGCTGACTTTTCCAATGCCAGTATCACAACTATTAATATGGTTGAGCAAAGCATCTGCCCAGCTTCCCAAATGGAGGAAAGTCGTTACCTTTTACTACTCACAAAAAACTTCGCCGCTCTTCAGATTCTCCAACAGATATTCTGCTCTCATCAAATACGCCCAGAGATAATCTTTGGGTCAAGTTTCCCAAAGGATCAGGAATACACACAGATTTGCAGGAACATAAACCGTGTCAAAGTGTGCATGGAGACAGGACAGACAGTTGTGCTTCTCAACCTTCAAAATCTGTATGAAAGTCTGTACGATGCTCTAAATCAGTACTATGTCACCCTCGGAGGTCAAAATTATGTTGATCTTGGATTAGGAACACATCGTGTGAAATGCAGAGTTCACCTAAACTTCAGGCTCATCGTCATTGAAGAAAAGGAAGTGGTTTATGAGCAGTTTCCAATACCACTCATTAACAGGTTGGAGAAACACTACCTTGACATCAACACTGTCCTCACAGAGGAACAGAAGGTTATTACCAGACAGCTGGAGGAATGGGTTAATGATTTTGCCTCCTTAAGTAGTTACTCCTCAGAAAAGAAGTATGATCCAAGTGATGTGTTCATCGGCTACCACTCAGACACTTGTTCCTCTGTGGTCATGCAAGTAACAGAGAGTGAGAGTACTGAAATGGATGCTCAGGCCACTCTGAACAAAGCCAAAGGCATTCTGCTCAACTGTGCCACTCTGGACTCAGTGGTTCGTTTGGAAAAATCCAAACTGCCTGATGAGGAACAAGAGCATTTAATGCAAGAGTTTGTTAAAGAAGCAATGCACAGTTCACTGGTAGACTACATTGTGTATCATACTCAGCAGCCTGAACAGTCACACTTCTTATTCACTGAGGTAAAAAAATTTTTTTTGTTTGCTTTCAAATATTACACAGCAACCACATAACTTTATAACTTGTTTAAACCAAGTATTGATAATTTGTCTTGAATTCTAGGCCCATTGAAACTGCTATAATTTTTAGTTCAAAAGAAAGAATATTAACTGTCATTATTGGCATATGTTGGGTGTTAATGTCAGGTTGATGTCAGGACTCTTTATTTGCACTGAGAGTAACTTTTTAAAGAAAAATATTCTCTTCATATTACAACTCGTTTTTACTTAATATACTCTTAATTTCTCACACTATTTCTACTAAGAGTTTTGTCAAGTTTGCTTTTTCATTCTTTAATATTATTATGGAAAGTAGAAGCACTAGTTAAGATTTTTTTTAAGGTTTCAGTATAATTCTTATTTGGTTTTGTTAAAAGACAGTTAAAATTTAATGTGGCTAACTAAATGTGAGGAAAACCTGATACTGTGTATAAACGATACCAAGTAGTTTGTGGAATGCTTTATTAATTACATATATTGACACATGAATGAGACATGAAAATACACAAAATGTGGCTTGTCTTTTTTTTGTAATTTTGTCATTCTTGGTTCTTTTCTATTTTCAAGGTTACAACCTTTTCCAGGCTGCTCACTGCAACAGACACTCAACAGCTGCAGAACCAGATAAAGATAGATGCTGTACAGCTGCTATCACTGCAGCAGTTTGATACTGAGTACTCTTTCCTCAAGAAAATCAGGTATGCGTTCATAATATAAATAAATAAATCATCTGCTGGTGTTCATTTTAATGAAACGGATCATCTGTCTTTTTTTACACCCTTGTGCTTTCATATCTTGTGATCTTTCTTATTATAATCAATTAAAATTAATGCTGTCTATTATAGTGAGTAGATGTATGGATCCACATACCACTTAGTTATTATTGTGTTTATTCAAATATATGTATTACTATATGTCTCAATACAAGGGAATTTCTGGGCTCAACACTTGCAGACAAAGTGCTCATTATCCAATCGGAGTATGATGAAGGCTCCCACAGACGGAATATTCTTTCTTCAGCCAAGTGAGCAGGAAGATCATCCCATAATGACTTACTTTTATATAATTTGCTAACACTAGTGCAAAATGTCTTATTTTTCTCTTTTACTTTCTTGTTTGGCTTTCAAAGATATTCATGCTTCAATGAAATAAACAAGTATGACACTACTGACGACACAAGGACGTTTGTGTACTTTGTCATTAAACTACCTCGAATGGAGGGTGGGACCACCTATGTTGGGTTTCAAGGCGGTTAGTCCTGCTACACACACACACACACACACACAAAACAAAGGTTTTATTTCATGTCAGCAAATTTGTGATGTTTTAATGTTAATCAAAATATATTTTAATAAACATGTTTCATGTTTAATGTGTTACGTAAAACATTAAACATGAACATTAAAAAATAAAGTGTACGCAGAGGACAATGGTTAACTGTGTCTTTCTTATTCATACTTTTTCAGGTCCTTGGAAATCTGTTCACATTGATGATCTCAGAAGATCAAAAGAGTTTGTTTCAGATGTTCTTTCTTTGAAAAACCAACGCATCAGTGATCTTTTTGAAGATCCACCTGAGGGTAATTCATCAATTTTTTTTTCCTAGTGGAATATTTTGTATACTAAAAAAAATAATAATAAAAATAATTCTTTGTTTCCAAGCCATGGAGACAGAAGATTACACCTGTGTGCCACAAATATCTGAATCCACTGTAAGTGTTATTTACCATGTTGAAACCTTGATAGAATATCGGTATTTCCACATTACCAAAGTACAGTTTATTAATCTCTAAATATACTTTTAATCAGTGGTGCCAGGCTTATTCAGTGTAACTACTAAACATATTTGTCAGTGCTGAGATAGGTAAAATGAAATCAAATCCAATATCCAGTGATGATATATAAAATATTGCAATAATATCAATATGGAAAACAATTACGTTTCAAGTTTTAAGTTTCAATTAGATTATTTTTTAAAATTTAAATCTTTCTTTGAACTCAAACAGCTGCACCTGTCAGAAAATCTTTGATTCTGAGTTGTGTAAGACAGTCTCACTGGTTGACTTATATATCCCATCCACATGACAGTCTCTTCTGAGATAGCAGTGATAGCAGTAAGCAGTGGTTTTAATTTTGTGTGTGTTAATCATTGCTATTAATTTTCTTATTAATAATAATTCACAATAATTTTGTGATCATTTTTTTCAGGTTTTGGAAGATGTATTTGATACTTCAGATCTGGTGAGAAGTTGTGTGCAGAGTGCAGTGAGCATGCTGAGAGATGAAGTGGACAGTGGAGAATTCAGCACCAAGAGAGTTGAAAATCTGCTCACTCTTCTGGATGGAAATTCCACTCAAGGTTAGAAAATAATGATGTAAATGTAACACCCGTCCCACGTTCTATTAAGAGGGCCCCTTGGGTTCCTGTTGTTACTTACTACTGATACTCCCTTTTTGATGTTTGTGACGTGAAATGTGCAATAAAATAGACTATATGGAAATGAACCACAGACAAGCAGGTCAATTATAAATTCAACTCCACTTTAGTGATAATTAGTTTCAATAACACAAAAGGTAAGGTATCTAATATCAACTCTAACCAAATAACTGTAACCAAGTAATTAAATAATATGGTGGGCCCACACACACTTTCACTGACACAAACACACCTCAACTGCAACAGTCTTTCTGTGTTAATAAACACCTCGTTGCAGGCTTGAGTAGTGGCTCGGGTGCGTTGGGACCTACAACAACATGGCCACTTCACTTGTTGCCAAGCACTAAAATAAAAGCACGTGCAAACAACAGTACTCACGCCTCCAGGCAGTTCAAGGGGATAGTTGGGGAAACTGGGTCAAGGTCACCAGCAGGCCGCGGCAGCAGCACTCGCAGTTGCCGTATCCACGTATTCCCACGTTAACATATAAATACAACAGAAGGGACCTCTCTGGCACACCAGCAAGACGTCTGTCTCCTCCTACCAAATCAAATAACCCAGCTAAATGCCGATTTACATACTGTTACATACTGTCTCAGTGATATTAACATTTGCTAAATACAGAGTACAGAGCAGGACATGAGCTAAGCAAACATACTAGTGTAAGCTAGCGGTTAATCGCGGCTACCAGTCAGCCCGTTTTACACAGTAACTTAAGACATAAGTTTCAAACACAACTCACAGATTCATATTTATCTTGTGGTAGGTTTGGTGTTATGCACAGCTACAATGAAACTGCAGCCAAAATACATTTTGGTGGAAAAATGTGATGACATAAATTAATTTTGTTTTCAAGGATTGTTTGCAGAAATTGTGAGGAAGCGTCTTCACTCACTGTTAAAGGATTATGAGGTCAACATGCACAATCCAAAAAGCTGGGTCCTGAATGAGGCATCTAATGTCATTTCTCTTCAAGAAGGAGGGACATTCCTGTAAGTTTCTGTAATATTTGCCTCATGCCATACTTTTTTTTTTGTATTTAATTGAATCACTTATTCATCATTTATTGAAATACATGTTGTGTCAAATGTAAAATACACAACTCCAAACAAGACACAACAGTTACTTGTCTCACCTGTAACCCTGGGTTGATATCAGCAGATGTCAGGCTGATTTTACGAAATTTGTAATATTTGAAATATTTCTTTCAGACACACACTGTGGAGGAAAATCCAAGCGGTTGTCACTCCACTTCTGGCCTACCTGGTCTCAATCATTGACCGAGATTGCAATATGGACCTTCTCCTGGATGATGAGGAAGATATCAGGAACCTCTGGCTTGAGATTTTTGGGAACAAAAAGATGCTCAGTGTGCCGTATGTGAGGGTGGAAAACAAGTAGGTATCTTTTGGTCATGGTATTTGCTCATACCAGATTGGACCCATTTGCCTTCAGAACTGCCTAATTCTTGTGATAACATCCCTCAGAAATGTTTGTGCATATGACATGATAGCATCAGACAGTTGATGAAGATTTGTTGGTTGCACATCTCTGATGTCAATCCCCCACATCCCACATCTATTGAATTGAAATTTGGTTACTGTGGAGGCCATTTGACTACAGTGAATTATTTCTCATGCTCAAGAAACTAGTTTGAGATGATTTGATCTTTGGTGCGAAGCAGCTATCAGATGGGTACACTGTCGTCACAAAGGAATGAACATGGTCACCTACAATATAAGCTATGGTGTTTAAATTACGTGTAGCTGGTACTAAGGGGCCCATGGTTTGGCCAAAGAATATCTCCCACGCCATTACACCACCAGCAGCTGGAACTATTGATACAAAGCAGGATGGATCCTTTTTTTCATGCTTTTTAAGCGAAATTCTGACCCTACCATAAGATCGCAATAGAAGAATTTGACACTCTCCAGCTTTGGCAAGTTCATACAAACGGTAGCCTCACTTCCTTGTTCTTAGCTAACAGGAATTGTATCCAGTGTGGTCTTCTGCAGCTTTAGAAGCCTATCTACTTTAAGATTTGATGTGTTGTGTGTTCAGAGATGCAACCCTAGAGATGATTATGTGTGAAAATACCAACTGATGATCAGGTTGTCTTGACCATCTCTAAATGCACTGAGTTACTGTCTTTGGCTGATTAGAAAGTTAATGAGCAGCTGAACAATTGTAACTAATTAAGTAGCTGGTCAGTGTATTCAGTGCAAATTGTTTGTTTTTTTTTTTTAAGGGAACTTTCAAGACAGTCTTTTTAAATGATCAGTGGTAAAACTACTCTGGTCGAAGTGGTTAATTTTCTGGCACATGAAATATGCATTTAGACAAAAATAAATTACATCATCTATTTAAAAATAGCGTTTGTAATTTTTTTCTTTTTTTCTTGGCTCTCTTACTTTTCCAGAGTATTGATGGTACAAAGCCATATCACAGGTGGCCATACCATGTGCTGCCGCATGCCATTCAGTTGGTGGATCAAAGACTTCCTAGATGGGCTCATGATGCAAGCAAGAAAATCAAAACATCAAAGTAAATATGCCTGGAAGTTGTGCTTTAAACCTTTTTTTAATTGAATCCTAATATATTAATGGAACTCTCAACGTTTTAATTTTTTTACAGAGCATTCATTTGGGGATTTCCATGATTTGTTCTTGAAAACTCCACTTGGCGCTTACATGGCAAAAAATGTGAATGAAAAATTGAAAAAAGAATTTTTCAAAAAGTACCTGCAGGATTTTGTTTCCATGACCATGAAAGTGGCATCAGATGAAAAATTCGTGGTGAGATGAATAAAGAAAAATGCACAATAACTGTCCCCATTAGTACAATGTGACTCTTCATTTCCTCAAATACAGGCTTGCTTCATGTTTTCTTGAAAATGGTTGTTTATGTTTGATTAATGTTACCTTTGGTTTGCTATAAATCTCACTTCCCCACAACATAAAATCCAATAAGAAGAAAAAAAATCACTGCACAAACTTTTCTCAGTTGTCACAACTGTCCAGTTTACTACAGTCAAATATAGTGGGCCAGTTAAGATTAGCTAAATCTTTTAAACAAAGTATTGGTAAAAACTAATCATTAAAGGTACAAATGTAAGTTTGCTGGAATGAGTGTGGAAGCATTATAATGCATAGCAACAATCTGGAGCAGATCAAAGCAATGCTTTGTTAATTACATTTTGTGTTTGGTGCTTTACATGGCTCAGAGTGGGGCATAATCAATTGGATTTTTTTCAGTCAAATTAATACATTAAATGTAATGCCAGTTTAAATTGCTAATATTCCAAACAAATACTGTATCATTAATCTACTTTTACTTTACCTTTACTCCTCAGCTACTTTGTCAGGCCATGGCCAGCTGTGTTGACGAAATACAGAGACAAAAACAAGGTGATGAGCTTTCTCTACCACTCATCCACATTGCCTATCATTTTTACCAAAGCCGTCTTCAGAACCTTTCACGGATGATTTCTCTACACACTGAAATTGTTTCACCTTTGCAAAGAAACCAGCAAATTAGACGTTGTCCTGAAATGGTAAGTGTATTTCTTCATTCCTGGTGCTCTTAGAATTTATTTATAAAATTGCTTTAGGGTGTGGATATTTTTAACAATCTTGGGACTGTTCACAGGATATTATAAATACTAGAAAACTGCTGAATCACTTGCAAACTGTTTTGCTCTGCTGTAGGTTTTGGATGTCTATGCAGCCAAAGCATGTGTTGAAAGTCTGGAACCTTCTAATTTAGAGAGTGATACCCTCTGCCAGCACTGGCTGAGGGAGGTGAAGAAGGTACAGGCTTCATTGGAGTTGATTTGCTCTCAAAGTAATCTTAAACAATATGGTGAGCACTGCAAGAAAGTACTCCATGACATCAGGTAAGATACTGATGCAGTGAAAGTAGAATTTTGTTGCCCAGTTCTCTCTAGTGTTGACTGAAAGAAACTACAAATTATTTTTGTAGAGTTATTCAATTTTTATGACTTCAAGTTATGGGGATTATTTAATGCAGTATCTTCTTATTTAAGCAAAGATGTTGTAGCACACCTATTTAAACATAAGCTCTGTGACATTAAAGTGTCAACTTATGCTTCCCCCCTATTGCTAACAACATGTTTAGTAAATCCTAGCACAGGTGTAAAATACTGACTTTGATTATGTTGTAGGGGTGGGTGATATAGCCCTAAACTCATGTCAAAACATTTTAAGAAAATCTGCAATAACGATATTTCTGATGATATAGAAACAAAAAAATTAACATTGTTTTTTTCTGCAATTGCAGCTTGCAGGCAGCAATATTTATTAGTGCAAACAAAGTAAAGGGCATTGTCCTCTTTTCCAATGAGATGCTGTCAATGATGACTATATTGCCAGATGGTGCAAGCAGCACTATTACAGTGTAAAAGTAGTGACCCAGTATAAGTCAAATGTAAGCACAAAAGTAGCCTAGGTATTTTCTTCCTGGAAATTCTAAGTACAAAAAAATAATACTTAGATTAATACCGCTAATACTAGTTCAACACTAACTAAAGTAACTCAACTCAACTGTGTAATTCTACAACGCTGCACAGTATCGTCACATAATAAAACGGAAAAATCTGTTCTATTTGGGACATTGTATGTTGGGTCAAGCTTTTCAACCAACTTCTTAAAGCCCTGCTTTGCCACTATGTGACCACATCATAAATTTCCATCCACCGCTGGCTTTTCCTGTTAATTAGCAAGTGTAGCTTGCTGAGTCCATTGTTTACATTTGGGTGGCACATCAACAGCTAGTATCTCCTTCTTCATAGTCTTGCATATTTTGTACTCTGCTTTGTTATTAGTTATTTAAGTAGCTCCGTGTTTTTTACTAAATTGTAATTGGAGGCTGATACGCAGCTCAGCCATGCCTAGGCTTATCTTGTTGTTTGAAGCATGAATATTTTATATCACATAAAAATTATTACCAGGATGATATGGCACAGCTCTGTTAGTGTATATATAATCAAGAACATACCAACTGTGATCACGGTCTGTAATATTTTGCAGTCATGGTTGGAAGCGCATCTACATCCTCTCATTGTTTGTTGAACATTTGATGCTGGGTTTCCAAAATGAAGACAATCAGCTCAGGACACTGGTCCTGAACCACATTAAAATCCTTAGTAGAGTAAGTGTGTGTTTGTGTATCTGTGTGTGTTTGTTTTTAGTTTAGTTTTTTTTTTTTTTTAAACAAATGGTAACAGTCACACCTAATCAAATGACCAATCTTTTTTTTATTCAGTGCAAATTGTTTGATTTAGGTTTAATTTACAAAATTAAAAGACCACTGTTTTCTACCAGACATCAGCAATTTCACCTACATCCAAGATGATGGAGGCACTCTTTTTGTCTGTAACCTGTGCATATTGCACAGAAGTCTGTTTTAACAAGACTGTGGTGGGGCGTGGTCTGCGGTGCCGTGCAGGGAAGGTGTACGCACATGTGCGGCATTGGCAATTACGCTGACTTAAATAAGGGGAATTAGGGTTGTGGGTTGTTGTTGTGGTGTGAAGTATGTGCGGCTGATAGCTCGTGAGCTATCAGCTATCAGATAAAATGGCTCTGAAATCCAACATCCAACAAAGCACCTTAGTTGGGCATAAGATTGTTTTGTTCTTCTGTCTTAAATAAATTAATATAATGATTATAATTACTGTATTCTTTATTATTTTAACCTACTTTTAAGGCTGTGGAGAGAAACTCGGATGTAAAGTCTACACAGGCTTTTGAAGCAGTAGTTGAAGTCCTGAAGTCCTGTAAACAGGGGGCAACTAATCAGATTTTCAGGTAATACCTTGTTTTGCTTTTATAGTAATGGATTGCATTTTATATAGCGCTTTTCCCTCAAAGCGCTTTACAATTCCACTAGTCATTCACTCTCACATTAACACACTGGTGGAGGCAAGCTACAGTTGTAGCCACAGCTGCCCTGGGGCAGACTGACCTTTTAGCTGGCCTTTAAATAAATGTATATGAAATATGGAAGAATTTAAAGATAATTTGATTGATGTTGGTTGCTTTTTCCTGAAGGTTTGGAGGTGAATGTGGGGTGTGCATGAGAGAGCCTCTGGAACCAGTGGGACTGCCATGCTATCACATCTACTGCTTAACGTGTATCAAGGAAAGCTTTGATGCAGGACGGGCGTTCTGTCCCAGCTGCCGCCAACAATTACCAGATGATTTCCAGCCACATGTTTCTGAAGACACAAGGTGAGATTGTTTATTTGTGTAAATAGCTGATCACGCACGTGTAAACATTCACAGGTAAAACTTGCTCTCCTCATGTTCTCAGAATATAGATGTAAAGCTGTTAGGATTCGGCTGTTTTTCACATTCATAAGTATATAGCTGCTTTATATTACAGCCTTCTCAGAAGTACCTTAAACAGCTTTAACCTTAAAGAGTGTGTGCAAAGTTTTTTAACCTTTTGGTTTCAGCAATGGTTCAAACCAGAGTGTTGACATGATACGTGTTACAGGCTTATCCCACTAGAGTACTTGAAGGAATTACCTAAATGATAATAAGCAGATATGCATACCATCACACAGCTGGAACCTACTACTGTCTGCATGCGTCAGAGTAACAAGATTGGCTCCTTTTGCCTGTTCCCTGGTTCAACTGTTATGGCAGGACTGCCATATTTGCCTTTATGAAATATAGTTATAGGCTGCCACTTATAATTGATGTCTCACTCATTCATTCTACAACATTTCCAAATATAGCAGTACAGTGGCTTGCTGCTTAGCACTTTTGCCTCACAGCAACATGGTCATGGGTTCAAACCTGGGTAAGGTTGTTCTTTGTTGAGGTTGCATATTTAACCTGTGCTTGTGAAGGTTTTCTCTAGGAGCTCAGGTTTCTTCTGCTTTGAAAAAAAAGCTAAGTTAATGCTATGTCATCCCAGGACACTCTTGCAAAAGAGAGTCTCAATCTCAAGACTTTCACTCTATAATTAAAAATATTGTTTTGTAGTGTGTATAAAACACAGTATCAGTCAGAAAAGTACATTGACATCCTGAGAGAGTATCAGTTCTGGGGAATCAGTTTACAAAGCTTAACGTTTGGCATAGTGCATATACATTATGTTTAATTTACATTTTGTATCTCTCCAGAGCATCTATCAAGAAAAATGCAGGATTCAGGCAACGTTGCAACAGTTTCTTTATTGATCTGCTCTCTACTATGTGCTTCAAGGACAATACACCTCCAGATGGAGGTGTCATCACCCACCTTTTTTCCTACCTCATGACTGAGACAGGTACCACTTTGGGTTTTTTTCACTTTCTTCTCTAAAGAATCTGAAATCCAGAGATAGGGTTCTCTTGGAATTACATGTAATCACTATGACCATAAATAATGTAAATAATTTCCTTCCAAATTTCAAAAATTACAAAAAAGTGATCAAAATCTGCTAGAATAAATTATTATTGGTCGTTTTTTAATGTTAACTTTAAAATATTTTCCAAACAGATCAGAAAGAGATTCACACCAAAGCTTTATCACCTTTTGACGAGTCTCCAGATAAAAATCCAGTTGTGCGATCTGTAATTCTCAAACTGCTACTTAAATTCAGGTAGGTAACCTACTATGAATATGTCACTGTAAAATTACTGTTAGTCTAAATTAACATAGATGTTTCATTGTTTTGAGCAGTGTTGAAAGGTTTCCCAGCATTGGGAATTTTCCCGCATGTTTGGTGATAAAATGTTTGAAAAGACTTGATCTTGTTTACCTTACCCTCTATGATTGACCTAACTGTGTTTCAGCTTTGAAGAAGTCATGGAATATTTGCAGCAGCATTTGTCATCTGTTGAAGAAAGCAGATTTGTTGATGATGTGGATAAAACAGAGCTCTATGCCTTATACATCAACTGCTTGGAGGTAAAACTAGAAAAAAAACCTTTGGAAATTGTATTTAATAGTGTTACATTATACAAATAAACTGATGAGAAGAAGGTTTCACCTTTTTAAGAATAAAAAAGGATTTACAAAGACGTTTTTTTTGTTTTGTTTTGTTTTGTTTTGTTTTTGTAAACCAAGTGGTAACTGAAGAATAACCACAACCTGTTAGGGAGCATGTAGTATTCTCCAAAAACAAAAGTCTCTAAAAGGACATCTGAAATTTTGTTTACTACTGTTTGGTCTTTTTTTTACTTATTCTTTGTGTTTGAATGCAACAGGGTTAACCATTTGTCAAATAGTTGTGAATATGAATGTGAAACCCACTAACATAATGCAAATATTCTCCTCCTGGAATGAAACTTCAACCAGTTATCATCAGAAGGAGAGGTCCTCTGTGCTGGATTTAGTGTAAATGTAAAAGCAGTTTCAGTCTACAGGAGTTGTTCATGTATTCTCAAAACATATGTAGTTATCCAGCAATATCTGAACAGGGCACAGTTGAATACCAGCTGTACCACAAACTCCTTGGTTTTTTTGCTTGTTGCTGATAGACGTCAGATGAAGTGACAGTTAACTGGTGATATTTGCAGGACTCCATCTGGGAGAAAATGCCGCTGGAGGGCAACAAAGCTGCAGAGTTACAATGTTTCATTAATGAAACAGAGTTCCTGCAGTCCTTTTTGGATGAAGACACTTCTGCTACAGCAACAGTCTCTATTCAACACCTGCAGCATATTGCCCGACTGCGTGTGGCCCTCACCATGGCTTCCCATCTCATCAGTGACAGACTGTTAGGTGAGAAATAACTTCACTACTGCATTGCACTTCTATAGTTTGCAATGCTTAGGAACTAAAACAACCAGTCTGTCGCTGTTGCAGGCAACAATGTCCCAGACGGAGCAGAAGATTTTCTAAACATGGTGATAAAGCTCTGTGAGGACAGTGGGAATAATTGGTATCGTGTTTACCTCATCCGGAAGCTCAGCGAATTACAGGGTGTCGAGTACGTTCAAACGATGGTGAAACAACCTGACTTCTTCTGGATTTTCCCTGAAGAGATACATCAGAAGGTACTTCAACAGTCATGAGTAATTTTACTGCCAAAAATATCAGTCAAAAAATAAATTCAGGTGCTTTTCTCTATAGAGTATTAAATTACATCAAAGGTTATTTCATGGCACTTTATTATATAAGGTAAAGAACCTACAATGTTATAGGCAGAAGTCTCAGGTATCTGACAAACTACAGTATGAGCAAGAAGTGGTGGAAACCAGTTGGGATGAAGGGAAAGAAAACAAAAAAGAAGACCCGATAGATAATACAAACAGCAAACAGAGAAAAGCACAAAGGGAGTGCAACTGAAGAATGAAGACACAAAGTGATGACATGCAGTAGTGGCATTTAAATGGATGAGGAGTGAAAGAGTTGAAAATGGGCACGAGTTCATCGTAGTATCATATTATCCTGTGAAAAGCGCTATATAAATAAATTGATTTGATTTGATTTGATTTGATGTCCCACTGGCAGCTTGAAGTTATATCAACATTTACTGGAGGCCAAGGTAATGCCATCCAGAGTAAGAATCTGGTTAGATACCATATTTC